>JALBZB010000563.1:0-23621 GCA_038050625.1 Pythium sp. MPC-2022a | reverse complement strand
GTCAGTCAGTCACAAAGTCAAACAAAGTTAGAGATCTAGACTGCCGGAAACCCTGATACAGGTCAAATATTCATTCTGCTGTTTACTTACCACGCCGTTGACGCCCGCCATAAAGTTCTTGAGCAGCTACTCATAAATGATAGGACACCCGTTGGTTAGCAACAATTGCATGAAAATGCTCAGAGTACAAGATCGGATACTAGAACGTACTCGCACGGCTTGAAGTGGTGGATCCGCCGACGAATCCAGCATCTTCCGGACTGCAGGAGGGATCGCAAAGTATGTGACAAAGTTGAAACCCGTGCCGTCGCCCTGCTTCTCGCCCCAAAGCGGATTCGACGGCTGATAGTTTGGAACTTGGCAGTTCACGATGAAGAGGTCAAGCTCACTCCTACAAAGCAGTACAACATAGCGCAACATGAGCAATTCTCGTTCCAAGCAGTAGACTAAGACAAGATGAGGCACGTACCCGCCAGGGTTTTTCAGGTTGCTGGTATCTATAACGCTGGCGATGTTGTCAACCTTTCCTTCGGACTGTTTTGGTGTTTCCATGATGGTAATGTTTAGATGATTAGCAACCCAACGCATTAACCGAGTAAGGGATAAAGTGAAAACGCACTCTATAGACGTCGATCGCCAGCAGATCCAGCAAAGCTGTAGTAGACGCTGCTTTGATCTTTGTTCTTCGATAGTTTGGACCTACAAAATAACACCAGAGGTCAACGGTTTGTCATTCAGTATCTTCAGACAAACAGACACGACCAATAACGGTGATTAATACCTTGGCGAACGTTGAACCGCGTTGCAGAAATCTGTGTCCAGCACCCTGCAACAATCTCCGCCGGAGCCGGCGCACACATCTTGATGGACTCGCCAGCCGACACTTTCACACCTGGCAGCATTGGCGAACAGCAAGAAGAAATTAGTGAGCATGGCAGTCACACAGCACAAAGATAATATCATCACGTGAACAGTACGACGGGCTTTACCGCCGACAGTTCCGGCAAACTTCGAGACAAACTGCTGCTGGATGCTGCTGCTTGAGAGCTTTGAGCTGCCACTGAGTTTCACAGGCGCATCATCACCCATACGCAGTGCGTCAAAGTCCAGTTTTGGCTCAAATCTTGTTGATGTTCGTTTTGCTTTTCTTGAAGAAAGCGGCACAGGAATTGTGTCATCCGGCGCATTGTGGAGCCAAAGCAGCCAGACGCAGACGGCGTTGATGAAAAACGCGCTCGCGTACACTGCCTGCAAGCTTCCAAACCTAATCAGCACTAAAAAAGGGCAAGTAATAGGTCAGCCAGTGCTAGTGATTGGTTGTGTTCAATACGATGACGGTAGAACGGTTTTCCAGTACCGACAACAGGGTTGAGCACCAGCAGGATCGCTGTAGTTTCGTGACCGGGTAGCTTGTTTCGCTAGAACATTCAAGTCAAACAAAACGGTCAGATGCATCTACATATCTCCGGTGTTTGCACTATGAAAATTCATGTCCACGCACCATGTTGGATGGGAAAATACCCAGCATCTTGCGCGCTTCCGCTGCTCGAGGAAACCCCGTCGAGGCGGGTTTCTTGCTGCCCCGTCGTACATGCGGCGGCAGCTCTTCCGTCTCGGACATGGAATCGTCCTCTCCTTCACCTCTCGAGGGCGATGGCGGGCCTGACGAAGACGATGACGCAGACGAATCGCGATCTTGACCACCAGCGATATGCGTCGTTGGTAGAGCATCGCCTCTCATCGTGTCCAGCACCCCATTCTCGTTCCCGTACTGCTCGTCGCTCTTGGAGACTTCCCGCGGGCTCATCACCAGCGAGATCGCGTTCGTCCATTCCTTGAACTCCTGGTTCGTGTCTGCACAGATGCGAATCTCGCGGTTGCCCGTGCTCGAGACCGTGAAGCAGAACGGTGTCGGCACGCCGCGCGGCAAGTCGCCCTGGATCACGAGTGACACGCCCTTCTCCTGGAGCTGCACCGCGCCGTGTGCGTCCTGCCGAAAGTGCACAGACTCGGGCAGCGACGCGTGTCGAAAGTACTTGAGCAAGCCCGTTTCCGAGTCGAGCACGAACCAGCGCTGGTTCCAGCGCTTGCGCTTCCACTTGCCCGAGCTCTGCTTGAAAAGGTAGCCATATTTCAGAAAAGGTGCAGCAGGCGCGCGCTTCCCAGGCGTCAACGACGACGACAACGATGCGGATGCCGACGGCGCGCCATTAGTAGTAGTAGCGCTTGTAGCGCTTGCATCTGTTGCTGTTGTTGACGGCTGCGAGCCCTCCAAGTCGATCATGGCCGCCGCTTTGGTCCCCACTGCGCCTTCATGGGCGTGTGGTTGCGTCGCAACTGTCGCATGGTTGTTGCCGCTCGCGGTGCGGCTGTTGGGGGCGGCGCTGGGAGCCTCAGTGGTGGCCACAGGAGCAGAAAGAGAGGAGAACGGCATCGTGCTTCTCCCGTACAATGCGCATGCACACGCGCACACGTGACGGGCAGTTCTATAGGCAGAGATAGAAACGAACGCGGCGAGGGGGCTTGATGAATGAACGAGATCTGCTTTGCGCTACGATCACTCGAAGAGCTCCGTTTCACATGAAGCCGAGCAGATAAAAAGTGCAACGTATGCGGACTGCATTCGATTGTTACAAACCTGGTTTCCAGCTATTAACCGATGCACAAAATCAATTCGTACTTATCTGATAAACTATTGTACACTACAGTCACACCACCACCAAACCGAGCCAACCCAGAGCATGCATATTCAGACAGGAAAGTGGTGGTTTTGAGGCCAAGATGAGCGCGAATGGAGCGAATGCGGACGCCAGCAGTGCCGTGGTGATGGCGCCCACGGTCTTTCCCACGCGCTCCGAGCGCGCAGTGGTGCTGAGCATGCTGCGCGACGACTTTGGTGAGATCGCCGAGAAGATCGGCTCCGAGCTGCTGCGCTCCGACGGCCTGCGTCTCGTCGAGGTCGTGACGCGCGTCCAGGCGGCCGCGCTTGTGGTCAAGCCGAGCGTGCACGAGATCAAGTGCACACTGCTCAAGCTGCTGCAGCACAACCTGCTGGCGGTCAAGCCTGCTGCTGCGCTCCGAGGGCACACTGCCGTAGCGGCTGTCTCGTATAATGTAAGTCGCAGCGAAAATGTCGTTTGGTGTACCCGTTGCAGCAACCTAATGGGAGATGAAGAGCTCTAACTATGGACTGATTGACTTGTGTATAGATTAACGTACAAGAAGCCCTCTACAGATTGCGGTTCCCGACTTTCATCGAGCAGGCGAAACAGAGCTTTGGCATTGAGGTGCGTTATTTGGCAAGGCCATCGGTAGTGCCATGGATTGATTACTTCGTTCTGACTGTTTGGTACTCTTCGTATTCTATCTCATTAGGGCGAGGTCATTATGGAAGAGATGCTGGTGCACGGGCGCGTGCGAATGGATCAGTCGCTCGAGTCCATGGCATACAACTTAGCAGAGCAGAAACACCAGCAGAGCGAGGCCGCAGAGGAAGAGATCAGTGAGGCTGAGCTCGAAGAGAGCCGTGCGCTCATCCGCACGACGTTTGTCGAGATGGCGAAGAAGCGATTCATCTCGCGCGTGCACCCGCTGGATATGAAAGTGCCCGAGCAGGAGGAGCAGCCGGATTTCCCAGCGAGTATCACGCGCGGCAACGACACTGGCAGTAGCAGCACTGGAGCGAATGGCACGACTGGTGAGCGAGCGACTGGCAAGCGTGGTGCTGCGAATGGTGCGACTGCGAACGGCGCTGCGAGTGACAAGACAGACGACGACGGCATCACAGTCCGCGGCAAGAAGAAGAAGCCGAGTGCGGCACCGAGCAACGC
Source organism: Pythium sp. MPC-2022a (assembly GCA_038050625.1). Lineage (NCBI taxonomy): Eukaryota > Oomycota > Peronosporomycetes > Pythiales > Pythiaceae > Pythium > Pythium sp. MPC-2022a. Next base: position 19,791 of record JALBZB010000563.1, on the reverse strand, counting down.
GATCCCAGTTGAGCTCCAGATGATGCTGGAGGCTGACGATGCGCGCAAGAAAGAGGACGAGAACGAGGCCGAGTTTGATCCCGACACATCGCGCTCAACTAAGAAGCGAAAGCTCACGAAGCGTGCCAAGTTGCCCACGCGAGGGACGTCGAGCGTCTCAGCCGCCTCAAGCGAGACTGACGCAGATGCCGCTGGCGAGAACGGCGCCATGGCGGAGCAGTCTCTCGTGTGGCGCTTTGGCGTGGACCAGCTCATGCGCAACCTACGCCACCAGGCGTGCATCAAATTTGCGACCGAGAACATTAACAACGTGGCCGGCGTGATCGTTGCCGCGATGCTCAAGCACTCGTCCCCGCACGAGCGCGAGAAGGACGAGCCGACGTCGTTCCCGGTCACCGCGCGTGAGCTCTTCGGCATGGCGGAAGTGAAGAGCGCGCTGCCAAAGGACTCGAAGGACACGTGGCGCCTGCTGCTCAACTACATCACCGTCATGTGTCGCGACAAGTCGGGCATGGTGATGAAAGTCGCGCAGGAGAGCTTTGACGCGACTCAGGCGCGACCCGGCGACGGTGGCCAGTACGTTGTGCACATGAAGAAGATCGTGGACTTTCTCAAGCAGGCGACAACCCACTCGTACATCCAGGAGAAGTACGGTGTGCAGAGCGCGCGCATCGTGCGGCTGCTCATGGAGAAGCGCCAGCTGGAGCAGAAGACGATTGGCGAGCTGGCGCTGCTGCCGTCGAACGACGCACGCCGCCGGCTCTACGAGCTCTTCACGGAGAACTTGGTGAAGATGCAGGAGATCCCGAAGCGCGCAGACCACAATCCGGCGTTCACGGTGTTCTGCTGGTCCGTGGACGTGCCGCGCATGGAGAAGAGCGTGGCCGAGCGCATCGAGCTGTCGCTCTGCAAGCTGCGCGCGCGGAGAAAGATGGAGGCCGAGCAGAACAAGGAGCTCATCGCGCGCTCAGACGCGCTCGTGGAGGCGAATGACCTCGCCAAGTTCGACAAGTTGAGCCGTGCGCTCGACCGCCTCGACCGCGCTCTCATCCAGCTGGACGCCATGCTCATGCTCTACCGCGACTTTTAACACGACGAGGCGGCTGACTACTGATAGGGAAGATGGAGAGATAGTGAAGAAGCAACGAGCGCTTGCATACATACAATAGATAATCAGTCAATCGAGTGTGAAGAAGACGTATGATGAGAGAGCCATTTGATGAGCACCAGCAATTTTCCAATCTCCAATCTCTTCCCAATGTGGCTACAGTACCCATGCACGACATACACTCTTACTCCCCGCTTTTCTCTTCGCTGTTTGATTGACTGTCTTGAAAAAGCATCCACCTTTGATAATGTGGATTAGTACTAATACTTGTATATATAAAGGTCTCGCTTAATGCTAAAAACATATTACAAGTGCATTCACATTATATAAGCAGGTCTATGTATGTTAAACAGTCCACTATAAATCTGCCTCCCCCTCGACAAACTCGCGAAAAGGAAGGGAAGAAGTGCTGATATTCATCTCATCACCCACAGTACGCCAAACAACCAAAAAGCTCAAAAGCCCAAGAGCTCCACACAGAAAGCAGGCGCCATGGCGACGGACCTGAGCGCGAGCACCATCGGCGGCGGCGGGGGCGAGAACAACGCGATGGCGGCGTCCATGGCCATGACCGTGGCCACGCCCTCCTCCGCACCGCCTGCGTCCGAGAACGCGTACGAGAAGCTCTCGCGCGAGGTGCACCAGATGCAGATCACCGGCGCGATCCACACCGACTGGCTCGAGAACCCCAAGGGCTACCTGCTCAAGCCCGACTTCAAGCGCAAGGCGCAGCACGTGGGTGCCGGCGGCAAGAAGCTCAACAGCTCGCGCGTGTTGCGCATCCACCTACCGGGTAACACGTACCGCATGCGCTGGTTCGTGCTCGACGGCATGATCCTGCGCTACTTCAAGAACAACACGGAGGAGCAGGAGCTCGGCGCGATCCACCTGACGTCTGTGAACGCCGTGCTGCCCTCCAGCGTCGCAGATGCGCCTGAAAACGCGCTCGATTTGGTACGATCGTGTGTGAGAGATGGATGGTCTCGTGGATTGATTGGAAAGGGTTTTGCTGACGGCTCGCTTTTGTGTATTAATCCCTATAGGTGTGTGCAGACCGCATTTACACGATCGCGGGCAACGACCGAGAAGATATGGTGCGCTGGGCGACCGTGTTGACGCTAGTGGTGAGTTGACTCGCATTCATATCCATCCTATGACTGAGCAATCAAGCAAACAGGCTTGCTGATACTATCCCCGTATTCGTTGTGGAACTCTTTCAGCTCCGCGGAGAGTACAAGCCGAAGCTCATGCAGCGCCCCGAGTCGACGATCATCCGCGGCAGCTCGGTGATCCCGCGTCCGAGCGCCATGGCGCGCAAGACCGCGATGATCCAGGGCTCGCGCTTCACGGATGCGAACGGCATCCGCATGACGTCGACACTCGGCGGAGGCGACGACCACGAGAAGAACCGTGAGGAGGAGCTCAAGGAGAAGATCATCACGGTCACATTCGACCAGCCGGGGCCGCTGAACCTGATCTTGCGCGGCACGGTCGACGACGAAGTGATGGTCTGCGGTTTCCAGGACACATCTGCGGACGGCGGCGCGGCGATGGGGCTCGCCGAGGCGTCAGGCGTAATCCGCGTCGGCGATCTGCTCATCTCGATCAACAACCACTACTTCACGAACATTGAGTTCTCGCAGGCGATCGAGCTCATCCAGGACGCAGATCGGCCACTGACACTGCGCTTCTCGCGGATCGACAACCAGGCGCCGCCCGAGTCGAACCGCATCGCCGAAGGGTGGATCTTGGCGAAAGAACCGGCCGCGCATCGCTTTCGTGTGCGCATGCTACAGCTCAACGGCGACAAACTGAACCTGTTCAAACCGAGTATGCAGGGTGGCCGCGTGGACGAACCATGTCTGAGTATCCGCATGGATGAGGTGATGGACATTCGCCCTACAAATGACGCGCGCGAGGTCGTCTCGGCGTTCACGCAGTGCCATCCAAAGCAGTGGGGCGTCACGCTCGAAGGCACGCAGAGCATCTTCACGTTCTTCACGCGGAACCGCGAGGACATGGTCCAGTGGGTTGACTTGCTCAAGAACTCGCCGCTCTTCTGCGCCGACACGGCGCGGCTGTCGATCCCCGTGCACCCGGTCGCTGTTGTCGAGTTCAATCCGGTCCTCGAGCCGAAGATGCTTCTTCAGGGTGACATGGGCAAATTGGGCGACCTGGTGCCGACGTTCGCCTGCCACCGCTTCGTGCTGCTTGAAGACGGCAAGTTGCTGTACTTTCTGAATGAACAGCACGCGGCGAGTCGAACGCGTCCAATCGGCACGCTTCGTTGCGACAGCATCATCAGCATCGTCCCGAGCCAGATCACGGAGAAGAGCCGGGACCGCTTTGGCAGCAGCTCGCCTGCCCCGACCACTCCAAGCGGGAACTTGGTGACGTGGAGCGATTTGGGCGCGACGGCGACGGAGGAAAGCATGCCGTGGCGCCTAGAGCTCGGTCTTCTCGTGAACAGCCCTGTGCAGAAGTACCGTCGTCCGTTCGTGCTCTGCTTCCCGACCCAGGAGCAAATGATGAAGTGGGGCATCTGCATCGCGCGCGAGTCAAAACGACTCACGGGTCAGGAGTATGACCTGTCGTCGATCTCGAGACGCTCGTCTCGCAGCAACAGCCAGTCGTATTCGCGTTCGTCCGAGTCCAACTCATTCCGTCTCGCAGTGTCGCGCTTGATGGCGAATCAGTCCAAGTACGTAGACCCACGAGTCGCTGATGAGCCCACGCTCTTCCGAAGTCTGAAGGACGTCTCACAGCAAACGGCGACGCGAGGTTGGTTCTTCGTGAAGAAGCCGCGGTCGGCGGGCATGGACGCGTACCACCCGCGCTTCATCGTGCTGAACGACAATGAGCTGCTGCTTTTCAAGTACGAAGTGCTCGACGATGAGAATCTGCACTCGTACTCGAGCCTTTTGGACTTGCGAAGCATCAAGGACGTGCGCGAAGCAGAGTCGGGCTACCAGGAGAACCTCGACTTCACGATTCAGCTCACCACGGACGACGACACTGTTTGGATGCTGGTTGCCGAGACCCATGCGCAGAAAGAAACGTGGCTTTCGACGTTAATTTGGCTGTCTGACTACCACTACCGTGGGAAGTTTGGCGGCACCGACGATGATGTGGTTTCATCGCCAAGTGGTCGAAACAAGAAGCGTTTCGCGATGAACAATGCTGGACTCATGCGCTCGATCCCCGAGTCCGAAGATGAATTACTCGAAGTCAGCCCGAGTCTCGATGAGGACGATGATGAGAGCACCTCCAGGAGCAGTCGACCTCGTCAGAAGTCGAGACCGCAGCCAGTTGCGCAGTCACCGTTCTCGCTCGGCTCGGAGAACGTCACTGAAATCTCGGGCACTTTGCAGATCGCGGGGCGAAAAGTATTTGCAGCAATCTCGAACGGCGTGTTTAACTACTATGAGCGCAAAGAAGACTACATCAACGAGTGGGGAGACGCGATCGATGCGATCTCACTGAAAAAACTCGAGGATGTGCACTCGGACGGCTTTGACGCCGGTAGCTTTGTCGTCAAGTTCAAGGGAGAGAACGAAGTGCAGCTCATCGCAGAGAACGCAAAGCTCGCGAAACGGTGGATGCTCGTGATGTGCTCGTGCGGAGATCTGATTCTGAAAAAAGTGTCTCGAATGGATTCGTGGGCGAGCACGCAGCCGAAAGAAGCGCGGATCTGGAAACTCGATCGTTTGTACCAGGTGTTCCGTCGTCGCTACTTCTCGCTCCGGAATCACCAGCTGATTTTCTACACGGAACCAAACGGTCGGCTCTTGGGCATGATCTCGCTGCCTTGCATCTTCAATCTCAAGATGTCGCGCGTGTGCGGACGAAGCAAGGAGGACGCAGACTTTTACCAACTGGAGATCAGCTTTGCGATCCCAACTGCGGCCGAGGAGAACTCACGAACAGACCAGATTGGCGATTTCTATGCGTTCTTGCTCGCGTTTGACACGGAGCAGGACCTGAAACAGTGGGCGGGGGCGATCTACGACTGCTGCACGAACTCCATGTCTCTGAAATCGAACTCGTCACTTCCTCCGCTCGGAGACATCCAGATTCTTCCGAAAGAGCTGCTCAAGACGAGCACTTTTGAAGCCACTGCTAATGATTCGGATCTGGTATCGGGATTATCGTCGGCGTCGGGGATTGTGCCTGTTTTGGTGCAGCCAAATCCGAAAGAATCGGACGGCTTCAGTTCCAGTGGGTGGCTGTACTACCGGACTTCAACCGAGGAGCGTATCCGTTTGCGTTATTTCGTGCAGTGGGGCTACGAGCTCTCCATTTATAAGCACGAGATTCTGCCTGACGAGGCGAACTCGATTCGGTACGGCGTGATTGACTGCCGTGCGTTGGTGGACGTGAAGTTTGCGTACATCAACTCACCGGAGAACGCGGTGGAGCTGATCTTGGGATCGGACATTAGCGTGATCATCATCCCGCGCACGGACGAGGAAGCGGTGATGTGGCGCAACTCACTCCTGGACGTGAAGCGCGCGTACGGCCAGCTGGAGTCGGGCAAAGAAAAGGACGACATTCTTGGCTCGGGCGTGTTCATCAGTCGCGGGAGCACGTTCTCGATCCACAAAGACAACGAAGAGCTCCTTCGCATGCAGATCGAAGCCGCGGTGATCTACTCGACGAACCTGCAGGACTGGGACGGCAAGAAGTGGATCCCAAAGTACTTTGTGCTCACAAGCTCGCGCGTGCTCATCAACTCACTGGCGATGCACTTGTACGACGAAGAGCCGGACATCCTCGGCTCTTTCGCGACGAAGGACATTGCCGAAGTGCGCTCGTGCAACGAGGTCGAAGAAGCAGAGACGGGCAACTGCAAGACCGCGTGTGTGATCACGCTTCGACCTGGTGCGGGCGGTGGCTCGGCGGCTGCGAATGCACTTCCTGAGCGGATGATCATCCGATGCGACTCAGCAGGTACGTTCTGTCTATCCTTCTTAGTCTTTTTTTGTTTATAGTTTGCTTACCTTGGCTGATAACGTTTCTTTTATCCATACCTCTAGATCACTGTCTCGAATGGATGCGGTTGCTCTGCTCTAGCAACGGCAAGTTGGAGCTCAAGAAGAACGCGGCGACGGGGTACTGGGGAAGCGTGAACCGCATCGCGTCGCTCTCTCGCCACCAGAGCTTCTTGTCCACGACACCGCTCGCGATTGCGTCGTCCTTGAACTCGAGTCTCTCATCCAGCGGCGGAAGCAGCGACAAGGCGCGCCGGATGTCTCGCGCGGACGCTGCGAAGAGGTACGTTTTCACAGATGTGTCCAGATTTCTTTGTGCTTCCTCGGTCTTGTGGTCTGTGTAAACGACTAACCTTGGACGTGTATCTATCTATCCATCACTTCCAGACGAACGTCCGAGTTGATTATGAGCCGAAAAATGAGTCAACGTTAACAGCAGTTTTCTGTCGCCCCAGTCACAAACATACACGTTGTAAATCTCAAACAAACATGTTCTCTTTTCAAAATCCAAATCAAAACAAAACTCACGCATGCCTTTCCGCTTAGAAGTCTGCACTCTCGCTCGTCGAATGCGACGCAAACGCCGACGGGTCTGAGGACGCCGATTCCATCGCATGCGGGAGGGTGAAGCTGGACGCGCGGGGCGGAGCTTCGAACGAGCCTAGCGCAGACGAAGACACTGGCGACGGCGGGATCATCGAGTGGCGCTGGCCTTTACCATCCAGGATGGGCTTGTAGTCCTTTGTCTCCGTGCCCCACGATGTCCAGCTGCTGCGTCGCGAGTTTGATGCACTCTTGATCTCTTTTATATCTCTCGCGGAAAACTGAAGCAGCGTCGAGAGCACAGGAACCAGTCGAGACTGCTGCGACGAACCGGGGCGGAACGACATGTACTGGACAACCACATTCTTGAGGTACTCCATGTTCACCCCCTCGCGTCGTTGCGTTTGCATCAGCGCGGTCAGCTCTTGGTCGTGTTGCTGCTTTTCCTCATGCAAACGCTGGATGTGGCGATACGCTTCGTCTAACCGATTCGCCATTTCTTGCAGTTGGAGAGCTTGTGCGCGTGATTCTGCCTCGCGCTTTGCCTGAAGCTGAGCAACCTCGAAAATCTTGCGATGGTCGGCATCACCAGATCGCACGTCCTCTTCCAACTCGGCGAGACGACTGGAGAGACGCTTAATCTCCGCTTCTTTCTCGAGAACCGCTTGGATTGCAAGTTTGGACTTGTGTTTGCTCTCCGTTTCAATGCGCTCCACTTCTCTTTTGAATGTCTCTTTCTCTGCGTCGACTGCTGCCTTGAACTGAATAGCTGATTGCTCCTTCTCAGACTCAATTTCCGATCGCTGCTGCTCCATCTCGTGCATCATTTTCTTCATTTCGGACACAGTATCTTCTTTCATCTTCTTCGCGCGTTCCATTTCAGTCTTCGCATCTTGCATCTTCAGCTCCATTTCGTGTGCCTTCTCCTTACTCGCAGCAGCTTCGCGGAGAGCATTCTCAATCATTGCTGCTTGTTCGGCTTGCTTTGCTGCAATCCCCATGTTTTCGGTTTGCAAGCGAGTCGCCAATCCCATTCTGTCCGAGAGCGCTTTCTTCGTTTCTGCCAAATCTACACTCAGGTTTCCGATTGATGTCGTTTGCTGAGAAATGGTGGCTTCTAGCTCTGCTGCTCTCTTCTGCTCCTGGTTGTACGCAACTTCCAGTGAATTGAACCTCACCTGCAGCTCGCCACGCGCAGACTCCAAGTCGCTCAGCTTTCGTGCGATCGCACTTCGATCTTGCTTTACACGCGCCAGCTCAGCCTCCTTTTCTTGTCGAAGCATTTCGAAATCAGTGCAGTGCTGATCGCGCATCGAGTCCATCTGCATTTTCATGTTCGTCATCTTTCCTTCGACCTCTTGACGCTTCAAATCACTTTGCTCGGCTCTCATAGCATGTGCTTCCAATCCTTCAGCAGCCATGTGGAGATCCTCTCTCATCGAAGCAATCTGCGTTTGAAGTTCCATCATCTCGCCAGTGATTGAAGCCTGCGAGCTTGCCATTTTCTTCACTTGTTTTTCCTTCTCGTCGATGACTGATTGGAGGTGCTCGTTTTGCTTGTTCACAATGTCAAGCTCCTTGATCACTGTCTCGATCTTTGACTTCAGATACTCGCGCTCTTCCGCCATTCGGCTTTCGAGCTGAGCTTTCTCCAGTTCGGCCGAGCTCACTTGCTTCTTCGTTTCTTCGACTTCGGCTAATGTACTCTCCAAATTGGCATGCGTGTCTCGGCGAAGAACACCCAGCTCTTCTTCTAAGGCTTCCTTGGCTGCCTGGAGAGCATCTACTTCTCCCTGCAGACTTGCACACTTGCGGTCAGACTCCTCTTTCTCTCGCTTATGACCAGCAAGTTCGTCAGCAAGTCGGCAGGTATTCTCTTTCAGAGCATCAACTAAAGAGTTGCAGCGCTCAATTTCTTCTTGGGCATTTTTTTGCTGACTTTCAGCAACTCGGAGTTTCTCTGTACACACAAACGGATATATTGCAAACGGTTAGAAACACCATCAGTTTGTGCCAAGTAAAATCAGCAAAAGAACGGGTTTACCTTGAAGAGTGCGCAGCGTGTGGTCCATTTCAGCTCGCTCCATCTTCACCTTTTCCAGCTCCCCCAAAAGCGGCGCCAAGTTGTCTTGACCAGCAGGTGCAGGGTCAGTTGACTTGCTGAGTTCCGCCAGCTTCAACTGCAACGACTCGTTTTCCTGCTTCAGCACATCCAGGTTTTCCTTCAAAATTGCGATTTCTGCGTTGAGAGCACTGTGCTGCTCACCGTCGCCTGAAGTTCCACCCTCTGAAGATGCCCCACTTGTTGTCGCATCATGTAGCTTTCCGTTTTCAGTACGCGCCGCCGCCAGCGCATTCTCTAGCTCACTCAACTGCTCTTCCTTCTCAGAGAGCGCAGATTGTAGAGAGGCAACTGCGTCCTTCATCACCCCAGTCTCACCATCGACATCGACGTTGGACGAAGACGCTTTTATTCTCTCGTCGAGCGCTCGATTCTCTTCCTGGAGGGAAGAAATTTCAACGCGAAGTTTCTCAATCTCTTCACTCTTCACATTCAACTCCGAGGTAAGCTCGTTGATTTTGCCAGACAATGCCTCGTTTTCGTCTCTCGTCGAATCAACTGATGCAAGGGCGGCTTCAGATCCGAGATTGGTGTTGTCGACTCCATCAGCACTTGCTGCTTTGCTTTCTGCCAACAGGGTGCTCAGTTCCTCAAGTTTGGACTTGATTATTTCATTTTCCGCTGCTAGTCCTGACTCTGCTGCGACTTTCTGTTGCAACTCAGCTCGGGTATTCACAAGAGCTTGGTTTTGCTCATTCCAACGGACTTGCCACTCCTTCTCTGATGTCTCGAGCACTTCGACAGCCCGCTTCATCTCCGCGATAACATTCTCCAATTCTTGTTTCTCAGTCTTGATTGCAGCCACCTGGTCTGTTCGCTGTTGCTGCACATCGTTGAACTTCTTCTGCAATTTTTCGCGTTCTTGAAAGCTCGTGTGAACTTGCTCTTGCAAACGCTCAAGTTGCGCTCTGGCATCTGCTAACTGCTTTTCCAAGTTTGCGATAGATTCCGAATCGCCACTGCTACCGACAGCACCAAAATCCGCAAAAACTGGTGCCTGAGGGACAGCTGGCGCTGCTGTTGGTGGAGTCGGAAATGGTTCACTAAAGAGATCGATTTCGTCGTAACTCTGCATCCCCGGAGCTGAAGGCGCACCGACGGGTGAAAACGAGAGTAACGACACACTCTCCGCCCCGTTCGATGCTGGCGCCGGGGCAAAGCTTGACTGACCACTGCGCAACGAGGATAATTCTGCTCGCAGTCGCTCCTCAACACGTCTGTGCTCGCGCTCATTTAGTTCCTGAAGGATCACGTATCGTTCCTTGAGCTCTTTTGCATCAATCGTCGGCGTTGCAGTAGCAGCAAGAGCCGCTGCGACGTCACCTCCATTCACGCTCTCGTTCTCACTACCGTTGCTCGCCTTGCTTTCATCCAAATGGCACGCATCGAGATCGACTCCAACGACATCCTTGACGAACCCAGTTAACACATTGGCGTCGGCTTCTTTTACACTCAGCGATGTAATGCGCGATTGCATTTTCTGGAACTGCGCCTTCATCATCTTGTTCTGACGCGTGAGCTTCATACTGAGTGTCACCAACTCGTCGTACGTGAGTCTGTTCCCCGCACCCGCACCAGTAGCAGCTGTAGTACCCGCAGGACTGGCTGTGCTCCCCACAGCGCCAGCAGCAGCAGATGCAACACCGTCGTCTTCCAGCGCAGTGATCGCGGCGTAGGGTGTAGGGTTCGAAGCCTGCTGCGCGTTCGCTGCGTTTGCGGATTCGGCCGCCGCCGCCGCCTTCTCAGCGGCGTTGCGCAGCATCGTGAGCCCCTTGGAGAGCCCGCCACGACCGAGCTCCTTCATCTGCTCGAGCTTTTCCTTCTTCATCATCGCGGACGTTCTTAGCGCGCGCGTTGATCACCCTCCACACGCACCTTTTGGTCAGTCTGCCTGTCTTCTATCGATCGGTCTGCCGCCCTCCCTCACTCCTCTTCCAGCAGCACAAAAGCGATTGTGGGAGCCAAATTTCACACATAAACACCCTCGAATCGTACCACGCGGCTTTGACGGGGGGGATGAAAGGTTTCTGGGAGGGGTGAGTGTGAATGTACCAACTATATTGGTACACTTTGTGGTACACACTAGATAAAGAGTGATGGTTAGTGCGCGTTGAAGTTGCACTCCTCAACAGCACCAAATTGCGGAATTGGTCGCCGAAAGTGAAATCAAGCGCATCACGGAAAAGTGAGAAGGTTTGTATGCATCTGCCACACATTCATTACAGGTTCGGCACTGTGCGCGTGCTTGTAGTCCTACGTGCATCTGCCGTATCGGGGCTGCTACCAATGCAAGACAGTACGCTAACCTCACTTGGTTTGATCTTCACGAAAAGATTTGTGGATGCATCACGAGGAGTCGCGCCAACCATCCGCAAGCACAAACGAGCACAGCCTTCCATTTCATGATGAGTGACGCAGAGAACCAGTACGACTTCGTTCCAGAGCACCTCCGGCACCACTTCCGCGTGGACTTCTTTGGTGGCGATGAGCAGGAGGAAGAGGAGATCCGCTGTGCTCGTCGAACGCGTAGTGCGCACCTAGTCTCTAGTGCCTTAGAGCCCGGAACAGCAACGCCAACGACAGTTCTATCAGGGCCCAAATTATACTCTCAGTTTGTGGAGCATGCGATCACATCGCGCATGACGTTCGACCGCACGCTGGCTCGCTTGGAGGAGTACTTCAAAGAGCACTCAGCAAAGCTCCGGCAACTTGAAGAAGCGCAACCAGTAATTGTCCCTGAATGGCTCTATGATACAAGTGTCAAGCTCCCGACGTTGCTTCAGGTGCAGCGACACATTGTTCAAGCAACCGAGTCGTGTTTGAATGATTCGGATGTGTATTTGGCTATGTTTGAGCCTCTGCCAAGCCCTCCGGCTTCGTCATCCACCCCGTTGCTCCGGTTTGCAGTCAGCTCCTCAAAGAGCTCGTTGGCGCATCGAGTTCTCCTGAGAACGGCTGAGGGCTATCATTCGTTATCTCCACAGGCTCATAGAGAAGAGCACCATCCAAATCAAGACCAAGAACAAGAAAGTGGTGGGGAGCGTAAGTCCTCAGATCAGCGAAAACGACAGCTCACAGCTAGTTTTGAAGCACTAGAGAGGAAGAGTGAGCTCGTGATCGAGGACATCGAAGCGTATTCACCACAGCAGATCCACAGATTTACAACTGACACAGTCACAGGACCATTCGCGTGCTTCCCGCTGCTCAACAGCTCCAAGTCTGCCGCAATCGGCGTGTTGTCGCTCGACAGTTGTCGTCGAGCACTTCGCCTCCGTCCCGAATCGATGACGGTCATCGAGTTGAGCGAATTTCTGACTCGGAAGAACCTGCGAGATGCTGCAATAGAGCTCCGGCGCTACAAGTTCAACGGTAAGCTCTTTCTTGCAATTTCTGAGCGTGACTTGAACCACAAACCCATATTCGCGAGCCTCAAGATCAACACACGCAAGCGAATTTTGGAGCTTGTCCATGCGCTGAAGAAAGATAAGATGATCCATTTGGCGAGACCCGTGCGCTACTTTATCGACGATCCAGATGCGATGAGGTTTCTTTACAACCTGTCGATCAGCTCGGGAGTCTTTCTCGAGGGATTCCGAGGCGTGCATTGGCACCGAGTGATGGCGAACATCACGCGCGACCCCGGATGTTCCGTGTACGACGTCTACGATGTTCTTTTGCGTGGAATCACTCAGTCTGTCGAGTTCGTGGACCGCGCGGTCATCTGGAAAATCACAAAGCACCCTCAACAACCGCTTCAGATCGACGTCATGGCGTCCACGCAGGTCCCAGACGACAGACTGATGCCGTTCCTACAGTGGTCGGAGCATCAGATCAAGCGTGTCGTGCTCTACAAAGAGATGTCTGATCACTCCGATGGAAGAGGCTGCCTCGTCCAAGGCACGATCACTCGTATCATTCTTCTGAATCAAGACGATCAAAGCGACGTAACCACGACTTCAGCAGGAGCAGCAAGGCCGAACAAAGTGAACGCACTCTGTGAACGAGCTCAGTATCAAGTGTCGTGGTCGAATCGGACGGTAGAGAAGTACACGTGGGCTCAGCTGCGTCAGCTGCTCCCCATCAGAGCGATGAACGTCAAGCACTTCCAGTTCGCGCACCTACTGGAGCGCTTGAAGCAAGAGCTGGCACAAGCAGAGCTCAGCACTCGGCATCACCCGAGCGGCAGTATCGCTGGTGTGGTTCGACTACAGACTCCAAATGGTCTCGTACTCGTTATCCACGACTCTCAATGCTCAGCTGACGCGCAGTATGTGCTCGAGGTAGATTTCGCATCCAGCAGCTACGAAGCTCCTCGCAGCGTCGTCGCATTCCTCAAACGAGCAGCGGGGATCTCGGAGAAGAGCATCGTGTGCATTCGCGGACGCGAAACGCGCCGCATGAACCGCCAGTTGTCCTCTGTGCGGGTTTCACAGGCGTCCCACTCGATGGGGCTCACACCGTCTCCAGATGCGCTGCGAGCGCTCAGTGAAGTGGTCGCGCAGGTGTTTACGGAGATCACAGACAACCTACCGGGTGTGGAAGTTCAAGTCGCCGAGCTGCAGGCAGATGGAGCACAATTGCGCTACACTTTTGCTGCAGACGGGTCCACTTTGCTGGACAAAGTGCTGAATCGCGGTCAGGGCGTTTCTTTCCGATGCTTGGACTCGAAAGAGCCGCTGATTGTTCGCAGAGACTCGGATGTACGAAGTCGCCTGCGTCGTCTGGGCAGGCACCCAGCAAGCCAAGAAGGGGAAATTGAAGACGCGGAGTTCCCGTATGTATTCCTTCCGCTTGTTCACGAAGACTGCGCAGTGGGCGTACTGAGCGTAAATCGGTTCATCGACGTCCCGAAAGGCAGAAAAGACGAAGAGCAGCCCGAAGCAGGAGTGGTGCCGTACCTCCAGTCAGTGGTCAAGTCGTTGGGGGCTGTGATCTACCTCAAGCGACGCTCTTTTGCGCTCTACCAACTCCAAACTCTAGCGCACGAGCCCCTTCGATCTCCGCACCAGCTCATGCTGAACGCTTGTCGAGCCGTGAAGGACGTCTTGGTCGGCGCGTGGAAAATCCGCATCGTCGAAGTGGACTGCGCTCGCGGGAAGACCAGCGCGATCTACGAGCTCTCCGAGTCGGAACGCGCGCTTGAAGCTTCTGAGGATTTCCAGTTCGCAATGCCAATCCGGTTGAGGAAGAAAGAAATGCTTAAGGATACGCTCTCCACGCATTTCAATATCACAGCAGCTCAACTGGAGGCGATCTACGCGCATATTAAGAGCCAAGAGGAAGAGGATGACCAAGATGAACGAAAAATGCAGCAAATCCTCGAGCTTGAAGGCAGCACGCGTGCAATGAACGCTGCGAGTTTAGTACCCGAGTCCGAGAAACGAAGACTTCAAAGCAAGAGAATCACCAGCAAGTACTTCGAGCTGCTGCTCTCCCAAGTCGACGATCTACCGATGAAATTGGACAAACCACACGATCGGGATGCTAGCCGCGTCTCGAATGAAAAGTACGTCAACCATGCGCTGAACGTGTTTCTCGGCAGCAAGACGAGCCATTCGTGCGTGATTCCTTCACTTGGACTTCGTAATTCAAGCGTCTACCTCACGAGCTCCAATCTGCCGCAATTCCATGCTTCCTGTGAGCTCAACTACATCACGCGGGTGTCAGAGATCCTCTCCAAGCTCATGGACGAACTTCGCCAGCGTGTCGAGCGCAGTCGAGCTCGCGTCCGAGCACTCGAGGTTTTCGAAAGCACCTGCGAGCAAGCGATCGCTGAGTTCAGAGACAAGCTGAGCCTAGAGGCAGGATCAAAAGATCCGGGAACCGCCACCGCCATCAAGCACACTCTCACTCCCGATGAAGAACTAGTAATCGAAGGCGTTTTGGCGCTTCAGCGGAGAGTGATCGCACTCATCGAGAGCGTCTTCTACAAGACTAACGTGTACATTGGGCTGCTGGAGCCGTCGTTAAGGCTGATGCGGTTCACGAGTGCATCTGCGAGCAGCGTCATGAAGGGCAAGCAGTTGAAACGCGGCCACGGCGTGAGTTTCCAGGCACTAGACACCCAATCTCCTGTCGTTATCACACAAAGAGACGTGCAGCAAGCATTGGGCGACGAGCAAAGTGGTACCGAGACCAGCCTAGTACACAAACTTCGCTTCTACTCGAAAGATCCCAAAGAGAAGCAGAAATGGCCGTTTATCGTCGTTCCCATCGGTTCATTTGGCGTTCTCAGCCTCGACAACTTGGAACGCTACGAGCGCCTCGCCTGTGAACCGCAGCCTGAGATCGGAGTCGTCGACTTCCTTCGTCAGGTTGCATCACAAATCGGACGTATGATCGAAACGACGCGGAAAGTCTCGAAAGACGCGCGCCAGACGCTTCGCGCGCAGGCGTTGACGCGCACCATGAAGGCGTGCGACGACGTGAAAACGCGTTCGCCGATGTTGCTCCAGTACCTCGTGATCCAAGAGATCGAAGGCGCACTAAACGGTGTCGACGCGTACATCGGCATGGTGCAGCCGCTCTGCGAGGTGATTCGCTTCACGTGTGCCTCCACTCACAGCTGCATGGAGAACCAGGTCGTGAACACTGTCGACAGCGCTTCGTTTCGTGTGTTCACTACGCAACGCTCCCTTGTGATCCCGCAGCTGCAAACATACTACCATGATCAAGACCAAAATCCAGGCAACAATAAGGGCAAGCTCAAGACTTTCAGTTTGTCGACCTCGTTGTCAGCGAGTGCTCTTCCGCATGGTCCGTTTGTCTGCGTGCCGATCCCGTTCGTTGGCATCTTGTCAGTCGACACGTTTCCCGGTGCAGCTGGCGGGATCTACACGAACCATCTCCCTGAGAAAGGCGTCGTCGAGTTCCTGTCGCGAGTCGCGAACCACCTCGGAGAGAACATCCGCACGCACAATGCGCTGGTTACCTGTAAGCAGATTCCTGAGCTCTTTGAGGGTAACCGAAGCACGCTCCAGATCATGTTCCAGGAGCTTTTGCAGCTGATTGCAGTGAATCTGGTCGCAGTGGAAGAGATGCAAGTGATGCGCTTCAGCACCGATTCATGGCAGGAGAAGTCACCGCAACTGGCTGCTTTGAGTCGATTGAAATTCAACCAGCGTACAGATCCTATTGATACACTCAAGTCCAACGTTATCCAGCAGATCCAGCAGCAGCGTCAGGTAGGTACTGGCAACGCCACTGCTGACATTAAAACAAGTTGCTTCACTCTCTCTGGCGTACCGGAGGTCATCGTTGCAGAGCTAGAGCCCACACGAGACGTTGAGGACGACGACACCGCGCTTCTGACCACTGTCATCGTTCTTCGTCGCGTTCGTGGTGCAACGTGGATGTACGACTTGGAGTTTATGAACTCAGTCTTGCCGCTGGTGAACGATCTGATCGCCCAAGTGAATATTCGCATCGAAGGAATCGTGGCTCGACGACGAGTACTCGCACAAATCGATCAACTCTGCCAGAGCTTGGAGAAGCTCCCATCTCAAGCCGCTGTAGACAAGTTACATGAGGCTGTGAAAGAAGTTCTCGAGCATATCTCAAATGGCCTGAGTCGAGCTGGGTGCGACGTGTATATGGGCGAGCGCGAAATTGGAGGCGAGAAGCTCACATTCACCTGCGCTTCGAGCGAGAGCCTCATGGAAAACGTAAGCCTCAGTCTCTCGGATGAAGCGAACCAGTCACTCATCTCCGTGCAGTGCCTGGAGCACAAACAACCGTCGATTATCCATCTTCTCGACGGCAAGAACGACAGGTTGCTGCGCTCACTCGCGGACAAAAAGAGCCATCGAGTGCACTTGGTTGTGTCCATGGGTGACGATCGCATTCTGTGCGCCGACAGTCTCGAGATGCGCGCGTTCCACCCAAAGACGAAGCGGATCGAGGCTGACGTCATGCAATTCTTCACCACTTGCGCCAAGAAGCTCAACGAGATGATCTTGACCACACACCACCGTCGCAGCTACGACGAGCTCGTGGGTCTCAAGACCGTGCGGCATGCCAACTTCCGCCTGTTCTTCTCGACGTTGCTGCAGATTGTCCGCCGCGACCTCGTGGTGGTCCACTCCCAGCAGATCCTGACTCTGGCGAGCGATTTCACGGGACGCTACCACACCGAGGCGTGGTATTCCGCTCCGATGCGACGACCTCTCGCCACGGGCTCCGACCATTTCTGCTATTTGAACCACTGCGAGAAGCATCTGATCCCTCTGGGCATCCATCATGACTCCCAAATCCAGCTGCCGATGACCAACTTGCCTCGCACACTCGACGAAAGTCGAAGCTCGCTCGAGCCTGTCGAAGGGGTTGAGAAGCGCGGGGCGTTTGCCTGTTCCTGCCTCGCGACAATGCTGGACGTGCAGATGGCTGCACCTCGAGTGGCGCTTTGTGTGTACACGCATGACACAAAGGCGAAGAATTCGAAAGTACCACAGCCTACAGCAGCGGCAATGACGTTCACAGCGAAACAGAAGCAGTTCTTCTTCGCCCTCGCGGCCGTCGCAGCTGACGTGTTCTCGCAAGTGCATCGAAGCTGCACGCTGCATTCGTTTGCCAACGAGATGTTCTTCTATCTGCGCGAGCAGCTTGGCGCAAAAGAGGGTTTTGTTGCTCGGGTCCAGCACACTTCAGCGGCAACGGCAATGAAGGCGGACAGCGAAGGTGACGACAGAGGAAGTGAAGAAGCCAAGTGCGCTGTCGCCGTGCTCTACAGCTCACAAGAAGTCAAACATCCTCGATCCTCGGTTCTTCTAGGCGCATTGGCGGCAAAAGTCGTCCAGTTTCACCAATCGAATGCAGAGTTTGCAATCTTTGTGCGCAAGAAATCCGATATTCCCCCACAAACTGGAGTCGTAGCTCCACGCAGAGGAGGCGTCTCAGCTGCAACGCAGCAGCCAAACGCTGCGGTCGTTGCGCCTCCAGCGGATTCAAAAGCGCAGGCGAAAGCAACTTCGCACTCGTTCTTCAAACGCCCCGACATTTTCCGATCTCGCAAGGCAAAACAGCAGCAGCAAGAGCAGCAACAGGCAACGCAGCAAGCCCAACAAGATGCAGTTCTGGCAGTCGCTCAGGATCAAACCCTTCAACATCAGCCGCGGGTCTGGTTCCACGTACTTCTTCGGGGTATTACTCTCTACGGAAAGAGCGAAGAGATCTTTAGCTTTGATGTAGAGCATCGAAGCATGGATGACGGCGCTAAAGTGATCGAGCAAATCGTCAAACGAGTGCGGGACAGCGCGCAGAGTCTTGTCGACAGCTTTCTTAAGCATCCCCCACGAGGAGATGAAGAAATGGTCGGTCGTATCCTCGGTCAAGAAGCAGGAAACAGCGCCTATCACGTCAGCAAAGGCTGCGGGTTCTACCTTTTCTCCCAGCTGAAGCACGCGAAGCAGAATTTCCAGCATGCGTCGCTGGGACTGGAAACGGATATCCGCGGGTTCCTCACGGGTGTGCAGCCTACAGCACGAGACGTGATGGTATCTGGAAGAAACTCCGCGATTGACCACAAACTACTGGCACCACCAGCACTACCAGTAAAGTCCACCTTCACAGAGGACGACGACCACGCTGCAGCTATTTCTCAGTGCGCGATGGTCTTGCTCGAGGCTTCGATGCTCCTCGTCGGATTCAGGAAAGAGGTACTGGCAAAGATGGACAAGCACGCCATGCTGAAGGAGTACCTGCGAGCGAGCATCTGCAAAAAGCTCCTGGAAATGAACCCACGAGACCGAAAGCAGTGGGGACCAATCCTTCGCGTAAAGACTTTCTTACAATCCCAGGACAAGGCAGGTACTCTTCAGAGCCAAATGGCCTGGCTAACATCAGCTACAGACAGCTCACTTCTATCAAATATTGGCAACAACATTGCTCAACATTCTTCACAAAACCTGAGCTCGCTAACTGCGCTCCAAGCAACATGGACGCTGCAAACGACTCTGATCTCCATTGTGAGGTACCAGAAGCAGCTCGAAGCGGATGCTGCGCGCGAGAAACTTCAAGTGGACCACAGAGCGACCACACTTCAGTGCTTCTATCGCATGGCGCGCGCAAAGGCGCAATTGAAGCAGCTGCGCAAAGGATTCGTCGCCGCGAGAACGATCCAGTGCGCGTTTCGCCAGCATCTCGCACGGCGCCACGCGCTGTTCATGAAGTGGACGCGCGCAGCGACCAAAGTGCAGCGCGCGTACCGCCTCAAGCTGCTGCGAAGGAAAGGCTCTCATCCAAAGCGACTGAGTGACGAGTTGCTCGCAATCTCGAAGAAGTATGGCGGCTTGGCGGTTTCGAACCCAAACGCTCACGAAAATGGCGACGATGACACTGCTGCTGATGGCAATGCAAACTGGCGGGTCGAGATGGACGCGTTTGATTCGTTCAAGAAGTACCTGGCGAGCCACGCGGGCAAAGAGCAGCTCAAGCGCGAAGAAAAAATGATGATGCACCGGATGCACGAGATCGCCAAGGAGCGCGAGAAGCTCCCACCCGAGGAACGCATGATGGAAGACGTAAAAGACCTCTTTGAGCTCATGGATACAGCAGGAACGGGCGAACTCAGTCGAGACGACACCCGCGAGATGATGACACGTCTGAGGATCCCACTCGCGAAAGACGAGGCCGACGACGTGATCGACATGATGGACAACGACCGCTCGGGCGAGATCTCACTTGTTGAGTTCACCAACTGGTTCTTCCACGAGTACCCGCTGCTGAAAAAGCGCTCGAAGGACTGCGGCGTGGTCTCGCGCAAGGACTGGCAGTGGGTGATTGAGAATTCGGCGCGTTCATCACTGCGGAAGCGGTGGCGCGCGCTGCGAATCGGTCACGATAGTGGTGGCGAAGCCCTTGGTGCTCAGAGTACAAAGGGTGACACTGTCGAGGAAGGAGAGCAAGACCAGGACGTTGATACTGCTGACAAGAACAATACTTCTGCCGAAGCCATTGAGTGAGAGAATACTTCCTCTGTTCCGAAAAGAAATGTGCAGTTTGGTTTTATGTGGCACACATAATCGAGGTGA
>JALBZB010000562.1:0-23629 GCA_038050625.1 Pythium sp. MPC-2022a | reverse complement strand
TCGAATGTGTTGTTAGTCAGAGCGGTTAAGGACTAATTGTAAATTTTGGCTCCAGAATTTGAAGTGGTCGCAAACAATTTTAGGATTTCGTTTTCGAAGCGCCGACCAAATGCAAGCTTAAATACAAAGCACGGCAAATAAATCAGCAGGTCGATGTTACCTCCACAGGGCTGCTGTGGGTATATAGTATGCCGGTGCAATGCTGGATAACCTATAGTACACAGAGGGGTGAAGGCTTAGCTTGGGGGTGCTCTCGCAGTTTGCGGTTGGTCTTGTACTAATACTATATAGTGAAGAAGAAATTCTTTTGTTGGTTTTATCATGGGAATTGCCATTCAAATTCGAGCGGAATGCGTTTGCTTTCTTACGTCTCGCGCGCAATTACCTGTGTCGGATAGAAGAAAGGAAACGCGCCCGGTTTTTCTAAGCAATTTTATTGGCTAAAAAGAGGTGTCGGATACAATCCTGAGTCGGATAGAAGTAAGGTATTACGGTAATTCAAATTTTTTTGTTGTCCTTAACTTTTTGACGTGCACTGTATCATTGACCGGGACTGAAAATTGGGATTTGCGGCGCGTAAAAATCTACCAGTACCGGTATTGAGACAGTATTTGCATTGCAATACAGGATCCTACCGAATCATTCCTGATTCAATATCGTGGTGTACCAAGAAGCGACACTTCACTGACTGAAACACGCGCTCTTATTGGTTGAAAATGGGTTCTCTTTTTCTTTCTTCTTCTTCCGCACTCATGGCGTCACTTTTTGGCTCATTGTTTGTTGACTCGCTCTCTCTCACTGCTTCATTCGCGCATCCACAGCGGCGACAGTGGTGGTTATTGCGCTATATTTACTCCGCACCTGAAGGTATCGGCGGCTGGTCCCGTGCGTGAGTGAGTGTCTCTGTGTGGCTGTAGCTGGGGTGAGTCTCTGTGTGCAAGCTGGATAGAGCGAGGAGGCAGTGAGCAAGCAGGTGGGTGGCGATTATTGCTTATTTTATCAGTAGCCGAAGAGCGACACAAAGCACCCGCGCACGCACGCCCGACGACGACGATGAGCGCGATGTCGGTGTCTGCTAGCGGCGACAGTGGCGAAAACGAGAGCGACGTGGCGTTTCTGCGCGCGGACCTCCTGCGGACGAAGCAGGAGCTCAAGCAGCTGCAGGACTCGTTCGACGAGTACACGCAGTCGAGCCACGAGCTAGAGCAAGAGCTGGAGCAGGAGCTTTCACGCGCGGAGAAGAAGAACGCGTTTTTGAGCGCAAAGAACCAGCAGTTTGAAGAAGATCTGCAGACTGCACGTGATAAACTTGAAAGTGCATTGTTGCAGGCACACAAATACGAGAGAGAGCTCTTTGGGCTTCGCGATGAGCTCGCGCTTGCGGTTGAAGCGAAGCGCAAGCTCGAACAGGAGCAGGACGATTTGGTCACGCAGGTGCGTATCCTGCAGGCGACAGAGGAAGACTTGCGCCACAAGATGGAGCGCGAGATGGAGGAGAAAGTGTTCCTCGTGAGTGACCAAGAGGAGCTCCAGCGGGAGCACGAGCTCGCGGCAGAGCGCTTTCGGACAGAGATCGTGGATCTCAAATCGGAACTCTACGCGCTGCAGCAGAAGTTCGACGCGTCGCTTTACGAAGAGTCGAGCGCTGGTAACAAGAACCAGATGGAGATTGATGGCGACGGCCGCGATGATAGAGACGAAGACGAAGAGTATCTCCACCGCCGCTCAACCGTACACGAACGTGACGCAGAGAGCCAGGAAGTGCTCATCGAGTCGCTGCAGAAAGAGATCGAAGTGCTGTCGGCACGCGCGCAAGAGGAAACCGAGGCGCGCGAGCGGCTGGAGGCGGAGCTAATCCAGATCCAAGACAATCTAGCGCACGTCGAGTCCATGGAGGCCGAGATGATGGAAATGACCGAGGAAGTGATCGCGAAGGCGCAAGAGATCCGCAAGCGCGACATGGAGGTAATTTTGTTGTCCGACACATTATGGGAATTTTGCGTCCGATTGTGAGTAACTCTTCTTCAATTTCCTGCAAATATGCTAGATCCAAGCGCTACAAGAGCAGACGACGCGCTTTAAGATGGAGCTCGCAGCGTTGACAGAAGCAAACTCAGATCTGTCAACAACGTGTGAAGACCTTCGTGGACAGATTGGAGACAAGATAGCTGAAATCAAGAGCCTCAGACAAGCGCTGAGCGAAGCCGAAGGCAAGTGCAACGTGCTCTCAGAGAGTGAGATTCGCCTGGCCAGTTGCTTGGAGAGTGAAGCTGAGCTGGTTGTCAGTCTGCAAGCCCAAGTGCAAGAGCTGTTGAAAACCATCGAAGAGGAAACGCGCTTGCGGAAAGAGCTTGAAGAGCAGATCCAAACGAGCAGAAGCGAAATCAGCCAGAACCGGAAAGAAGTGCAGGAGCTCCAAGGCGAAAACACTGCGCTTCGAGACAAACTGGAGAGCGCGGCAAAGAAAGCAGCTGAGCTTGAACGTGCATCGGCCATGTCAACTGCCTCGACCTCGTCGTCTACCTCCGGAGATTTGTCAGCTGCTGATACAGATTCGCATCGACTGCTTCTCGAAATCCAGTCGCTTCGCTCCAAACTCAACTCGATTGGTGCTGAGAACATGCGACTGCGGAGCCAAGAAGGGACGTCTGCTGACTTCACACCGAATAAGAAAATTTCGGCGAACCTGCTGACAATCAACTACACCGGCGAACAGCTTGCGCGCAAGTACTTGGCCGAGCGCACTCGCAACGCGTCGCTGTTGTCTCGACTCCAGACAGTGTGCGGCAACATCCAGGTGTTCTGTCGCGTGCGTCCCGTTATTTATGAAGAGCTGCAGAAATCGTGGGGGACTCGTCTTGCTGTAAATGTCATCAATCATTCGGATGTAGCCGTGATGGATATCAAGGCAGACCGCGTCTTCTCGAGTGGTGAGCGAACGATTGATGGCAGCATCGATGCGCTAGCGCTCGAGTCACTCGAAAGCGGTGCATCCTGGAAAGTGTTCACTTTCGACCGCATTCTTGGACCAGAGGAGACGCAGAATGATGTGTTCCGCGAGGTCGAGCCAATCGCGCAGTCGGTCGTCGAGGGGTTCAAGGCGTGCATCTTTGCGTATGGTCAAACGGGATCCGGCAAGACGTACACTATGGAAGGCACGGAAAGCGATCCGGGCTTGAACTACCGAGTCGTGCGCCACATTTTCCAGTCGGTGCAGCTGAGAGGATCCATTTACAACCCGGATGAAGTCGCTGACGGCAATGCTGCGAGTGATCCAGCAGCTGAAGACGATGTTGACATGGTGGACCTTTCCAGAGAGGATGGTGATGAGGAGGATGGACATGCGCCATGCTACCAGGTTCAAGTCGGTGTGCTCGAAATTTACAACGAGACGCTGCGCGATTTGATCAGCGTGGAGAACTCCAGGTCGCTGGAGATTCGCCACGACAGTGAGTCCGGAGACATTCAGGTCTCGGACTTGACGATGACCACGGTTTCGTCTCCAGAGCAAACGATTGACGTGCTTCGCAAAGCCCAGGCAAACCGAATCACGGGTCAGACGAACGTGCATGCTCGCAGCAGTCGCTCGCACTGTGTTGTGATCGTCCAGATCTCGACTGCAAGGAACAAGAACGACAGCAGCAATGGCAATGAAGCGGCCGCGAACGATGAGCTCTGTGGCAAGCTCTATCTGGTAGATCTCGCTGGATCGGAGCGAGTCAAGCACAGCAACGTGTCGGGCGAGATGCTTCGCGAAGCCGCGCACATCAACAAATCGCTCTCGGCGCTCGCGGACGTGATGGAGGCGCTGGACAAGAAGCTCCCGCACGTGCCGTACCGCAACTCGAAGCTGACATTCCTGCTGCAGGACGTGCTCAACTCGTCCTGCAAGACTGTGATGATCGTGAATGTCGGTCCGACGTATGAGACTGCGAACGAGTCGTCCCGATCGCTGCAGCTCGCGGAGCGCGTGCGCCACATCGTCGTAGGCCGCAATAGTATCGTGAAGAACAAAAAGGATATCCTGTCGGCGAAGAAGGCGTTCTCGGAGATCCAGACGCTCAAGCAGCAGCTGTCGATCTCGGCGCGCAAGTACAAGCAGGCACAGCAGTCGCTCGTGGCGATGGTAAGTCGGTATCGTGCATTCGGGGGCGTTAGACGCTTTTTTGACAAACGCCGTGGTGCTACTGCTTGTGTCGTAGAAACGGGACCAAAAAAACCACACCGAGAAGCAGTCCGCGGCGCTGCAGAGTCGCATTAAGACCTCCGAGTCCCAGAAGTCAACGTACAAGACCCAGAACGACGCGCTCAAGCGGCTCAACGACGAACTGAGCGAGCAGCTGAAGCAGGAGCGAGACGCACGTCAGCGGGAAGCGGACCAGCGGGAGGTGGCGCAGCGGATGCTGCGGCAGCTCAACGCCAAAAGTCGGGTCTCGTCGTCGCACCAGGAGTCGGTCGAGAGTTTGTTGAAAGACCGAGAGGTTGAGATCAAGAAGCTGCGGCACCTGCTGACTGAGGCGCGGCAACGCAGCACAACGTCGCTGATCCCGCGCTTGGGTTCGCCCGCCGTGCTCTCCAAGCGCACCACCAACCAGAACGACGAGAATGAGAACCCGATCTCGGTGCGTGCAGCGAGGGCTCTGAGTACTGCTGCCGGTACCACCAGCAATAGCAGTAGTCAGCCGCTGCTGCGCAAGCGGAATTCGTCGAGTTTGGGCAGTACCCGCCTCGGGACAAAGCCCCGCACGGAAGCCCCGCTGCCAGGGGAAAGCTCGACGACAGCGGCAACAGGAGACAGCACCAGCCCCAGTGGTCCGAGAGCGCGACGGGCGACGTCTCTGCGCGCCACGTCGACAGATTCGAGCGTCCGCGCGTGGAAATAATAATAAACGAATACTATCATTTTTCAAAATGGGAAAAAGCTACTATCATCACCACACATTTATATTTGAGCTGCTGCTGGGACCAACGGAGCTGCTGGCATCGTCTACCTAGGCTCGAGACTCGAAGACAGAAGACTACGGCCTCAACTCCATCAAGACTGCTGCGAGCCGTTCGCTACTAAACTATTGAGGACCTTGCTGATCAAACCTTTCTCTTGCTTCAGGCACTCGAACGCGTGCAGGAAGTCAAACATGAGCTCCTCGCGGAGCTTCGTGGCGTCCTCATCCTCGTCGATCGGCTCCGTGTCCATCGCACCGCTTAAGACTTCAAAGATCGCGGGCTTGACAATGTCCTCAAACGCTTCCTCGTCTTCGTCCACAAAGTTGTCGTCGTCATTCTCGTCATCTGGTGCTGCTTCTGTCACGTACGCTGGATGGACGCTGTTGTCAACAGGCACGCCGACAAAACCACCATGAAGATCAACAGCTTCATTGTACGTCATCTCCGGCGTAGGTGCGAAGAATGTGCCACTCAAGACAGCTCGCAGGTCGGTCGTCGTCGTCGTAGACGTAGAAGTAGACGAAATGCGGATCGTGTTGAAGTCCCAACCACTGTCAACAGACGTGGACTTGGCGCGCGTGTGAACTTTGCTGCGTTCGAATCGGTCGTACTCTTCTCCGCTGTTGTCTCCGTATCCACCGTTACTATTCAGATAATGATTCTGATGTCCCAGAGTCCCAGTGGTAGTACTCGCGCCATTCGAGAAAGAGCCTGACTGGGACGAAGAGGAAGTGGAGGCGGAGATGGTCGAGGAAGAGTGGCCGTTTCCGTTCATTGACACCAAGCTGCTGCTGAAGCTGCTCGTGTCACCGTACGGCGACCGCTCACCTTCATCCATTCTCCTGTTGCTGCTCATACTATTGCCGCTGCTCGCAAATTCATTCTCCACATCGTGATCCGCGTCAATTTGGTTCCTCTCAAGCAAATCTGTAAGGTGCGAGACGTGATTTGCCGATCGGATGAACGGATGCTCGAGCAACTCCAGCGCGGTCGGTCGCTCGGACGGAGACTTCTTCAAGCACTTGGCCACGAAATCCTTGAACTTTGGCGAGAAGTTGCCCTCGAGCGCGGGTGGGTCGTTGCTCGGGATCATGAACAGCACTTTCATCGGGTGGATGCTGCATCATACAACATACAGATAAACAAAATAAGTATCGAAACTTCTTTGGTATCACGAAACCTCATTGCACTTACTCTGCGAGAGGCGGAGCACCATTGGCCATCTCGATCGCCGTGATGCCCAGTGACCAGATGTCGGCCTTCGAGTCGTACTCGGACTGCTGGATTACCTCCGGCGCCATCCAGAACGGCGTGCCGACCACTGTCGTGCGCTTCGTAACCGTGTCCGTGAGCTGGCCTGTGACCCCAAAGTCTGCGAGCTTCACATGGCCGTCGCCACTGAGCAGGATGTTTGCTGCCTTGATGTCGCGGTGAATCTTCTTCTCCGAGTGCAGGTAGGCGACACCACGCAATAATTCGTGGAGGATGATCGCAATATACGCTTCTTCTAACGGACTGGAGAGCAACAAGTAAACATGGTATCGATGATGACATGGTTACATGAGAGGTACTTCATAGACAATCGTAGTAGAAATATAGCAACAACAACTGTACCCAGAGTCCATGACGTCCAGCACGGAGCCCCCAGCGAGGTACTCCATGATAATCCTGTCAGCATGACCCGAAAGCACCAACATCACCATTAGTATTCGAGCTCCTTTCTGTCCAATTGCATGGTAAATAAACCGGTGCTTACCATAATTTCGTGCCTTGGATGAACGATCCGACATACTTTGTCAGCTGTTCACATGCGCATTGCGACAGCACCGCGATTTCCTATTGAGGAATAGGAAATTATAAGCATGAAAGGGTTAGAGCCATGTTCATTGCATACAAACCAACATCTGGAGCGAACACTATGCGCTTTATCGTCGGCGCACCTGCTGCACGTCGTCGATCTCATCCCCAGCGCGCTCGAGGTCGATGATCTTGATGGCGCAGACCTCATCAGTGCGCGTGTCGACGGCCTTGAACACCTCGCCAAACGCCCCCATGCCAATCTTCTCTTGCAGCTCATAGTGCATATTCAGGTTCAGAGTGCCGCTCATGCCTGCTATTGATGTTCTTTCCTACTTGACTCGTTCCACCCAAGTCTTGCTTCCTGTTTGCCGCTCCTATTCACGCCACAAACACACTGGAAAGGCCACACTCACAGCGTCAGGGCGATGCATGCAGCAAGGCGCTAAGGGCTTCGAGGGTCGACCGCATACAGCGGCCCGTGCGGCCACAGGCGCTCGCCGCATGTGCCATTCGAGACGCACCTGCTTGCTCGTTCGCGTTGTTCGTCGGCTCTTCCCTTCTTCTTCAGAACTCAGCCCTTTCTGTCACTCACGCACGCGCAACCGACTCGGAACAAATATTTGTTGATCATCCCTGATTGGCCAAAAATATATTTTGTATGCAATTACTGGCTAAAATAAAGCGCTTTCCATACAATGATTGGCTGAAAATAAACAGATGCATTTTACGTTTGACAAGCAGCGCCAATTTTTGCGAGCAGCTGGGTGTATTGTGCGTCCAGCGCCTGGTACTCGACCTCGAGGAACGCCTTGCGACGCTCGGCGCTCGCCATGCCCTCGAGCTCCTCGGCGTGCAACTTGAAGAGCCGCTTCTTGACCTCGAGCCGATACTTCTTGAGCTGCTCCTCGTCGCTCCTGTCCACGAAGCGCAGCTTCAGCACCTCGTAGCACGTTTGCACTTGCTTAACCGTGATCTTGAGCTTCTGCAGAGGCGAGCAGTCCATAATTGCATGGTAAGCATGATTGATCACTCTCAGTACATGGAGCTGATACTTGGTATCAAAACGCACCTCCTGCACGGCGTGAATGTCTCGCATCTGCAGACTTGCCGTGCCCTGCGCTGGCGCCAATGTATCCGCAACACTTTCAGACGGCAGCAGCGAGAAGAAATTCTGCTTGAGACAATTTTTCACATCGACCAAGTTGCGCAGCTAGATGATTTGAGTGTACGCAAATTTTCAGCAACGAGAAAACGGTTGAGTGCGTCAGTCAAATCAGTCCATAGAGCTGGGTTGATACCTAAGAATCAAAACCAAAGAGTGCTTTGCATCTTTGACTTTCTCTTACCTGTGCGAACGCTGGGACTGGGTCTTCGACGGTGAGCTCATACACTTTGTCGTTCGCGACTGCGCGCTGTGAGATGCACTGGACGAGATGCTCACCGTGGCCCTGGCGCTGGTGCGTTGGGAAGATCAGCACTTGGCAGATGCGGTGCGTCTCGTTCATTTGCTGCCCGTCCGACTTGTTGCTAGTGGCGATGCCAGCGCCGAACCCTTTGCGACCGAGCGGGTTGATGAACTTGAACAACGTGATGTACCCCACGGGCGAGAAGCTCCCCTTCCCAGGCTTCGAGCGCTCGTACGTCAAGTACACGACCCAGCGCGGATCCGCGACGTCAATCCCATCGGCTCCTAGTGTCAACAAACAAGTGTCAAAAGTATCAGAAATTGCCCACATGACACTGAAGCAAACAAACTCACCTTCGATGAACCAGAGCGCCATTGTCTGCATGTTCGTGTGCAGCTTTTGCGCTGCGTCGTTCCCATCGAGCGGTACTTCGTAGATCTCAAAGTAGCGCTCGTTACCGTCAACCTGTTTCGAGTACGAGTCCACGAGCTGACCCTGTGGCGCGAACTGCTGCTCTGCGTTGCACAAACTTTTTTCAAATGCCACTCTATCCTGGGTGAATCCTTCCGGCAGCGATGACGAGATCTTCGCGAGGATATTGTCTGCGCTTTAGTTGTTTTAACATGTACACAAAGAAGCACATGGATACATCATCGACAGTGGACGCACACAGTCAAGAGTGAGCACATATATCCAACATCTCAAGACCGTTGGCCAAACGGAAAGTATTCGTTGCGCATGAAACCCGTACCTCGACTCCTGCTCCTTGTACTTCACGCCTAAGAACGCTCTAAAGTCATACGCGTTGAAGAGCACGGAGATCTCGAGCCCCTCAAACCCTCGGATCGTCTCGTCCGCACCAAACGCGTGATACGTGAAGCGCGGTGGGAAGAAGGTGATCTCTTGCTGCTGCTCCTTCTCCTCTTCTTCCACCTGTGATCTGTGCTTGACTGAGGAAATATACAGAGATAGATGAAAATGTCATGGATCAAGCGACGGGTGTGTCAAAGGAACAATCGAGCGCAGCAACACATATTTAGCCAAGGAAACACGCTGTGCTTCATACCGATCGCTAGCTGCGTCACGTCGTTCGACGACAGGATAGTGCTGAAGCGTACGCGTTTCGCTGCACGCGATTCGTCATCAGCGCTGTCGGCGTCTTGATCTGGATCGCGCAGGTGCTCTCGCTCAGCATCTTCAATTGGCGCCATTTTTGTTTGCTGATGCTGGACGTCGCTTCCTGGTTTTGCCCACGAAGTAAAACGAATAGCGTGCACCACGCAACTATTGGTAATTTTATGTGCACCACTTATATTTAGGCTCGTGTGATCTGAACCATCCACTCTGTTTGTTGGTGACTGTGGCAAAGGGTCAGCCAAGCCAGCAAACAGCTCCTCCCGTTTTGTGAAACATCCGTCAGTTGCGATTTTCGAGAGCGAGCACGAAGGGCCGACCTCACCTAGCTCCAGACCTGGAAGCTCCGCTTCCCCACGCGGTCTTTTCGGCGTCTGTGGCGTTCTGCGCGTAAAAAGGCGTAGAGCGCAGCGCTGCTGCTCGCGTCTGTGTGCTTGTGTGTGCGTCCATCCATTCAAAGTCTATATGTGTGCATGTGTGGTGTGAACAAAACGAGAGAGTGAAACACAAGCGTGTTGCCTCCCCGTGGAATTATATTGTCGCTTGCCACCATTGCCTTGGGCTTGCGTCAGTCGTACTACGGGATAACAGATGATCACGATCATGGCGAATCTAAACCAAGCACGAATTTCTTAGTATTTGTGTCTTGACCTGTCTCAGCGCTACACACATCCTCAAGACCAAACAGAATGTAGAGACCTCATGCGCAAATGCATGAGTGATAATAGTGTCGATAGCATTGAATATTTACGCTTGCAATCACGGAAACAAAGCGAGCATTTCGCTCTCATGAGCGATTTTACATTTTCGCGTGTGCTTGGCGATCGACGTGGTGGTGCCACTGATTGCGCACTTCCAGTCAAATGCTCAATGCGAACTTACCTGTCGTTGTCAGCTCAATTTAGCCAATCAGGTCACGAGCAGCTGCACCACCTCAAAAACGTTTCACGAAGAACCGAACACACTGCCCCGTCGCTTCCAAGTTCCCACCTGTTTGAAACTTTTCCCAACCAAATTTCACTTGTTCGACGTGTTTGATCTTCGTTTCAGTATGCGTAATTTAGGTTCGCAGGGGATTCTAAGCAAAGTTCGTTTTCTCAAAAAGCAGCCACTGTTGTTAGAGAGAGAGAGAGTGATGGTGGCACGTCCATGCACGTCCAGTCCAATGCGCCAAACCCCTAATGCGCACACTGCTCAATGCGCGGCGCGCACTCTCTCTTCTCGATTGATCGCTCGCGTACACTGCTATTTAACGAGACGACCACACTGTGTGAGAGAGCGCCATGGGCATGATCTGCGTGAACCGGTATGAAGCCGCGGGCGAAGCTGACGCTAAGGGTGTGCCGCGCTGCATTGCGACCTGGGCTCACACGCAGGACCAAGTGCTCTACGCAGTGTACATGCTCGCAGGTGTGCTGCTCTGCGCAGCTGTATGGACAATCGTGTCGCGGCGGCAGCGCCGCAAGCTCAAGAACGGCGAGATCGGCTTCTCGCTGAGCTATCGAAGGTGGGCTCGCACGTCGCGCACGGCAGCGATCATTGTGAGTTGCACGCGCTGTTTTTGAAATGGATTTGCTGTGCTGTGGATGCTCAATATTGCTAATGGTATCAATGGCTTTTGTGATGTGACCAGAATCGACCGGTGCAGCTGATCGTCTCGTTCTTCATCCTGGGCATCACCACATCGCGCTGTTCGTCGTACCAAGTCTCGGAATTCCGCTACTACACAGTCACAGCGCTCTACGCAGTCGCGCTGGTCGACGATGTCGTGCGGTTTCTCGCAGCGCGCTACAAGATCCTCTACTGCTTCTCGCCGCTCACGCTGCTCGAGATCCTGAGCATCGCGTCCCACTTTGAAGTCGCATTTGGTCCCACGAAAATGACGAACGGCGTCGTAAGCCGCACATGGCTCGACTTCTCCATCATGCGGCCAGTGTTCATTCTTCGGAGCTACTTGGAGATGGAGACGCAGATCCCGCGGTCGACGAAAGGCTGGATGATGGTGCGTCTGGGTATCAAGATTTTCCTCATGATCGCAGTCGGCGCGTCGGTCATGTTCTTCCTCGAGACGCTGGGCGAGATGCCGTTCTTCCTCAACAACGGCTTCGCACATCTCTACAGTTGCGACGACGGCAGCGTCACGCGAAACCAGAGCTCACAATGCCAGTCCGAGACGTGGTCAATCATGTTCTCCTTCTACTTCACCGTTGTGGTAAGCAAAGCGTTATGCTGTGTTGGTGCCTCCATATTGCAATTGCAGCCTCGGTCGCTGATCTTGTTGCGTTGGTGTATATGTGCTTGTTAACTAGACGCTCGGTACCGTTGGGTATGGTGACAACGCACCAAAGACAGTGCTCAGTCGTCTCCTCGCGATCATGTTCATCGTCATGGGTATTATCCTGTTTTCCATGGAAATCGAAAACCTCATCAATCTGTACAAGCTCCGCCAAGTCGGCAATCCCCCATACAAGCCAAAGCCAGAGGCGAAGCACGTGCTGGTGGTGGGGAACCCGTCGTTTGCTCAGCTCTCAGCTATTCTTCGGGAATTGTTCCACGAAGATCACGCATCAGATCTCGACAGCGATCAGCTCCATGCTGTTGTGTTGGGCGACCGCAAGTCGAAATTCACCAAGGGTCTGATCGCCAAGCTGAAAGCAGATCCAATTTTCACTGCTCGAGTCACGTACGTCGCTGGGAACCCCACGCGCACAGAAGACCTCGACCGCTCACTTGCTCGAGACGCAGAAGCGATCTTCGTGTTCCCGAACAAACTGTCGGACGACCCAGCGAACGAAGACGCGATGAATATCATGCGCGTCCTTGCAGCGAAGCGATACTGCGGGTGAGTGACTCTGTGCTAATTTACCTCGACTCACTCTGGTTAATAACGTCCAACCGGTTACTTACGCTCTCATTTGTAAACTTCGTAGACCCTCTAAGCGTTTCCTAGTCATGGTGTTAAAGGCGGAGAGTGCTCGGCATATGCTTGCAGCTGGGGTGAGTCGAGACGATGTGATCTGCGAGAATGTCATCAAAATGGGGACGCTAGCGCAAAGTTCAATCTCCCGCGGGGTTTCGACAATGCTTGCGAATCTATCCAGCAGTCTTTCTATTGACAACAAAGCGCACGAAGAAGCGGCAAAGCCATTTATATCGCTCAAGATGAAAGAGAGGCGAGGGATTTCGGATCTTCCAGTCCCAAGATTTAGCGTGGATCAATATCAACCAGGCAGCGGGAACGGATCGGTGAAGTCCAAATCATGGCTGAAAGAATACTACGAGGGAGCGTCAAAAGAGATGTACCTCATTCATCTCTCGAAGAAGTATGCTGGCATGACATTTGCAAGAGCGTCGTCACAAATCTTTAAAGAAACATCGGGGGATGTGGTGCTGATCGCTGTCGAGGTCGTGTTCTCAGTGGACGACACGCCCGACTTGATATCCACGAGCGAATCGCGCGTGCTTTTGAATCCTGGGCAGAGTCTCATCGTGACCGAATGGATGCAATGCTACGTGATTGCCGACGATCTCGCGCATGTTTTCGAGCACGGCATTTGCCCGAACGATCTTGCTCATGAGGAGCAAAGCCGCCGGAGTGGAATACCGCAAGTTTTGAATCCGCTAGCAGACACCTTTCTCGCGAACTATCAAGATCCAACAGCCAACAACGGGAACGATGATGAAATGAGGAGCATGACTGCGTATGCTCCTCTGTCAACACCACACTATTCGCCCGGGCTGGATAAGAGAAGTGCGCAAACGACTATCGGGAAACGTCAAAACATTGTAAGTTTCCTTCGCAATTGGATTGTGAGGTGAGAGTGGTGCATGACATTTAGTTCTGACAGTGTTTTCCTTGTCGTTTCCTCTAGCACTCAGCGGTGAGCATCGAGTCTGTCATGCTGGTACGCTGTGTTTCGTGAAGATCAACTGGACGATAGAGCTCGAGCAGCCTCATCTAATTTCTTTTGTTTTCTCTGTAACAGGATCATTCGTTGCAAACTGTGGCGCTCAGCTTCAGACATGCGAATCGAGCGCATACCGCTGGGAACCCGTACGAGAACTCAATTGCAGGCACCGAGTTCCTCGCGCCTCCGCGGTCGAGAAGAATCTCGGTTTCATCAGATACCGCTCCGACCTTGGACTCCCCGCCGCTTAGTGTGCTCTTGAACCCGCGTCATATTGTGGTTTGCAGTTTCCTGGGGGAAGACTCGCTTGCTAGTCTGCAATGGCTGATCGTCCCGCTGAGAGCTACCTACGCGAATCACCACCCGCCGATCACGATCATTGACGCTGCTGAGCCATCTCCGATCTTTATGCAGACTTTGTCGGCGTTCACTGACGTTGTGAGTATTGTGTTTTCCTTCATGTGCAATGTGTTTTATATTCCTACTGATTGCTCCAATGTTATTGTGTGTATCCACAGTATTACATTCGAGGAAGCCCGCTGATTTACAGCGAATTGCAACGCGCAGGCGCGAAAGCTGCCGCTGCAGTGATTGTTCTTGGCAAACGCACGAGCTCAGACACCCTGACTGCGTCATCAGGAGAAGCGGACGTCGACCTTGAGTCGAGCATTGTCGATGCAGAAGCAATTTTCACAACGATGCTAGTCGAGCTGAAAATGGATTTCTCCAAGATCTTTACCATCACAGAGCTCTCCGACGAATCCAATTCCAAGTTCATGGGCATGTCATTCCAGAAACACAATCTCACAGCGCCGAGTGCATCAATTCATGATGAAAATGACACTGAAACTTCAAGATTGGCGACTGGTGATGGTGATTCCGAGAACTTTTGGAACTACATTCTGCTCAACGACACGCCGCAGCAGAAATCCGAGAAAGCGATATTTGGGATCCCGCTCTACATGTCTGGCCGTCTACTCCACCCAGAGCTGTGCGAGAATATGGTTATACAGGTAAAAAATTGTATCCTCTCGTTGCGCTTGATAGTCATTTTGTTTGCTATGCTAACAACTTTTCACTCTTTCTGTAGACTTTTTACAATCCATCCATCCACAAAATCGTTCGCCAGCTCGTTGGCGGACCTCGCTGCACTGGCGTGATCTCTTCGTTTGCTGTTCCACGCCACCTCCGGGTACGTCATCTTGTTTTCGTTTGCCGGCAAGATCACAACGATCTTTTTGTATTCAATAAGCTGTCTAAACTCACAGTTCTTTGCATGATGCTTTGGTAGAATGGATGCACGTACGGAGTTCTCTTCGACACGTTTGCAAGAGGCTCCTATTCTGGCACGTGCCTCGGCGTTTACAGAAACTCGACCCAGACACTTGGCGTTGGTCATCACGTCGAACTGCCGATTGTGATCACGACCCCACATGGCGAGTTCGAGGTTGTTGCAGACGACAAGATCTTCGTGCTCATCGGAGTCCACACGCTCGATCGCGCAGCATCAAAACTGCAGGCGTTCTACCGGAAGCGAAAAGAGGCGAACAAGTCACACAAGGCTCCAGCTGCGGATGAAGCTGGCAATGCGGGCTCATTTTTGCGCTCATCGATCTCCAAGTACCTCGGTGTACTGTAGCATAATCGCATGTCGACCGAACTCTGTCATCAACAACAGATCTCGTTAAAAAGTCTCTTTCCACACATGAGTCGAGCTCATCGTTCCAGATCTACTCTGTCTAGAGAGCTTCAATGATGATATCAAATATGAAAAAGAGATACAAATGCAATGCATCTATTAAGTTGTAACAAAAGAAAACCGAGGTGTGTGCACGTATGTCTACTACTTTCGTCCGCGCAACTTCTGCTTCTTCTGGTGTCCAAACTTGCCTGGAGGCTGCGGCGGGCGCTTGCGTTTCTCGTTCGTCTGCAAGCTCTTGCTCGGTGGCGCGTGCTTGCCGGCTCCTTTCGCGGCAGCAGCCTTGTCAGCCTTGTCGGCGGTACCGGTGGCAGTGGCATCGGCGCTGACGACAATGTGCTTCTGCTTGTTGTTCACTTTCTTCTTCTTATGCTTGGAGTTGGCGTCCAGTCGGTCCTGGATCGTCGGCGACAGCAGCAGGTACATCTTCTTGAGCATCTCCGACGTCACAGGCACAATCGAAACGACGGCGTTCTCCTTCTTTTCTAGTTCAGTCTCTTCTTCTTCCACCGCCTTGCGACTCTCCGGCACAAACACAAACGTCTGCGAGTCCCAGATCGGGAACGAGCCCTTCGAGAGCACTTTCTTGTTCGAGTAGCCAGGGTACAAGCAGCGGTCGAAGATCACCGAGCGCACGTGGCGTAGCGTGTTCTTATCTGCGATGCTCTCGATGCCCCACTGTCCGAAAGGCGGCTTGGTCTTGTGCGTCACGTGCACTTCGCCGGTCGCAGTGAGCATCTCGCCGACGTGCGAGAAGAAGTCCGCGAGCAACTGCTTGTTCGTCTCCATCTCCTTGTTCTGACCGTCTTCACCGCGTGGTGCGCGCACACAGGGAAAGTTCCAAATAATGCGGTCAAACTTGCCCAGCGCCTGCATTTGCGCAGCGTTCGTCGCGTCGATCTCGTGGTGCACCTGCACGTGTGTGGACATCGCCTGGAGCTCGCTGAGGATGCGCTCGCCGTCTGGGTATGTCTCGACAATCGTGTCTCTGCTCTCGTGCGACGTGGACACGAGCTCCACTCGCGTCTCCGCGTCCGCAGCGACTTGCTTGAACGCATTGGCGATCGCCAGCGAGTACGAGAAGTTACCGTCGCCGACCGTGAGGATGCGGTTTACCTGCTTTGCGTCGTAGAGGCCGATGCTCGCGCTGCTGCTGTCACCTTCCGCTGCTGGCACTGGCGCTGACACACCTTCATCTTTCTCACCACCTTCTTCGTCTTCTTTCGTTGGCTTCACCATGCGAGGACAGAGCTCCGGACGCACATTCGGCAGCAGGCCGGGGCGTCCGTAGAGCACGATCTTGTAGCAGCACACCCTGCAGCGGTGCTGCTCAGCGCACTTCAGCGTCGCCTCGTGCACAAAGAGCTTCTCGGTGCTGCGCGTGCGCAGCTCGCTCTCCGTAGAGGCTACAGTCACGACAGGCACTGCATGCAGCGCAGAGCGGGCGCCAGCGCGTCCTCTTGCTTTGGTGCGCGCCATCGCTTTCTTCCAATTGCGATTGCGAACTTGAATTTGATTTGATTAAGGTTCGGCGTCGTTACGCGCCACCAATGGGTTGTCCTAGTTTAACGTTCACAAAGAGTCACGCACAATTAGGATATGACCGAATTTCAATGTCAAAATAGCCTGAATGGCTGGAGCGATGATTGTTTGCGAATCTATTGGCTATCCCTGAATACTATGAGCAACGAACCACATTAAATTGGGACTTGTCCTATTTTGGGAATGACGGTTGAACTGATGACGATTATCGTTATGTTCGTCTCACGCACGTCTAACAAAATCGACCAAAGAGAGATAAGCGAGAGAGAGAGAGAGATGCTGGCGAAGCGCGCGGTTCTCCGGCCACCGGCAGCGCCACTGCGGATATGCAGGCGGCAGCTGATGCAACTAGACGTGACGGATAGGCAGGTGATGCAGTACCAGAGAGCTCCGCAGGCCCTATGGATCAGCAAGTGCTGCTTCTCCAGCGGCGTGGACGCGTTCATAGAGTTCGAGCGCGAAATGGCCATGAAGCGCATGCAAAACCAGGTGAGTAGTAAAGATGTGTTAAGCAGGAGGATTACATGCGCACTCTGAATGTATGCATATATATGTGCGTGTGTGTATGCACAGCCGAGGGCGACTCGGCTGAAAAGAGCAGCGCCGCTGAGTCCGCCGGAGAAACCCAAAGACGACGAGTGCTGCAAGCTTGACTGTCCCAATTGCGTTCTTCTGGTCTATCAGGTTCGGCTCGTTCACTCTCTCTCATGATGCTGAAGATATGACGTCTCTCTAACATAATTATTATCTGACGTGATGTATCGCGGATCAACAGGAGAAGCTGCTCGAGTACGAAATGAGTCTCCAGGACCAAGATGCTGACGACGCTCCAGTGCAGAAACCAGAGAAGCCCGAACCCAAGTACACCCTCACGTACCTCGACAAGGCTGAGCCCTCACCTGCCCAGCAAGCGCTTTTAAAAGAAAATGAGCTCTCGGTCTTCACAATCGCTGCCAACGCAATGATCAGCTCGCCGCACCGCACCAAGGACGACTGGTGGCGCTCGGTGCGGCACATTGACCTGCACGTGGGCGAGCACCAGAAGAGCTACGTGGGCGAGAACGCGTCTAATATCGCGGTCTTCGTGCCGAATGACGCGTCCGTGGTCGACCGCATGATCGCGCACCTGCACATGGACCCAGACCTGATTTTCACATCCGAGTCGATCGTGAAAGAAGTGAATGATGGAGATGAAGACGCGGTGTACATCATCGAGCAGCAGAAGCACATTGTGAAGCGACCGTTTGAAAAGATCGGCTCGGTCCGAGATGCGCTCACGTGGTCCTTTGATCTCATTGCGACACCGCGCGCGAGTTTCTTCAAAGCGCTTGCCGCGTATGCGACCGACGACGATGACGTCCGCGCGCTTAGCATGCCGAACGCAGCTGAAGCCCTCAAAGAAGAACGGTGCGTGCCCACCCACTGGCTGGACTCATTTGTAGCTGTTCCCTCATTATCATTTCGCTCCTTGATAGTCTGTGAGTTTAAAAAATGCTCACTCAATTTGTGCCTGGAATGACGGTCATTAATGATCAATCCATTACCTCCTCCTCGTCTGTTTGTAGAGCTTCTGCTCAGGGCCAGGAACAATCAGCCACCTTGACGGTCGCGGATGTCTTTGATCGCTTTCCGTCGCTCCGTCTCAGCTTCACCGCGTTCTTCGAGCT
The DNA here is from genome assembly GCA_038050625.1 of Pythium sp. MPC-2022a. Taxonomy (NCBI): domain Eukaryota; phylum Oomycota; class Peronosporomycetes; order Pythiales; family Pythiaceae; genus Pythium; species Pythium sp. MPC-2022a. The sequence goes on along the minus strand of JALBZB010000562.1, from coordinate 5,529 downwards.
CGCGCCGCGGAACGCGCCTCGGTACTACACGGTGTCGTCGTCACGCCGCTTCTCGCCCGACACGGTGTCGCTCACACTCGGCCTCAAAAAGCTCGAGTCGCAGCCCGTGCCGCGCTGCTCGAGCTACCTGGCGGCGCTGCAGCCCGGCAAAGACGCGATCCGCGTGTCGTTCTTCCACTCATCCTTCGTGTTCCCCAGCGAGGACAGACGCCCGATCCTGCTCGTGAGCGCCGGCACGGGCGTCGCGCCTTTCCGAGCGTTCCTTCAGGACCTAGAGCATGAGCGGGAGGAAGAGCAGGAACTCGCGTCGTCCATTGGCAAAAGGAATGGATTACCAGCTGAAAAGAAAATTGGTGGTGGTGGTGGTAGCGCGCATCGCAACGCTTACCTCTTCTACGGCTGCCGGTCGCCCGACGTGGATTTCCTCTACAGCGACGAGATCCACCAAGCGTACGAGCGGAAAGTGCTCGACCAGCTCCACGTCGAGTTCTCGAGCGTCCAGGGCCAACCAAAGCGCGTACGTATGAATATTTGCTCGTGTCTGATTGTGCATACCTACCTACTGCATATCACCACTTTTTTATATCTGTTGCGCAAGGGTGGATGTTGAAGTTGGAAGACTAACTATACGAATGCGTTGTTGTCGCATGTGTATGGGCGGACTCCACCATCTCAAAACAGTACGTGCAGGACGCGCTGGCCGAGCAGAGTGCGCTCGTGGCCGACCACTTGGTGAACCAGCGCGGGTACGTGTTTGTGTGCGGCAGCCTCGCCATGGGCCGCGCCGTGAAACACGAGATCGTGCGCGCGTTGCTGGCGCACAGCGAGACCTCGCACGTCACGAGCGAGAGCGCGGCCAAGGCGCTTGTGACACAGTGGCTCGCGAGCGGGCAGATTGTGACCGAGCTCTGGTGAGCGAGTAATCCACAAAAACCGCTCCATGAAGAAGTGCGTGGTTAATAGAATGAATAGAAACACACATAGAGAAATCCGTACACACTGTATCTTCAGTCTTGCGGTTGACGATGATGACGCTCGATCCCAGTTTTGTTGTACTATTCATTCATGCCATCTATGAGACGGGCGGCTTGCTCGACAAAGGAAGCTCGCAGAGAAATGAAGTTTACGGTACGACGGTGCAAAACGCTTTTTGTATCTTTGTTTTTGGGTTGTGGATCAAAATGATCCGGTTGAGAAGGGGAGTCAGCCGGAAAAGCAGTGTGGACTGACTCAGTAACGGACGGACGGGCGGACTGGCTGAGCGAGCGAGCGAAGGGTTCATTTTGATCTCGTCTTGATGGTTGACGGTGCTGATGATGATGGGCGATGAGAGAGAGAATAGATAACGCGCCTGCCTCAGGCGAATACATAAAGCACCAGCAAGTGACACAAGGGAAATGAATCACAGAGCCACAGATGCAGGCTGCATGATGAGGATGTCTCTGCGTTATCGTCATCGTGCTCATTGGCGTATTACATGTACCAGCTTGTGTGCTTCGTCTCAACAACAGTAAAAGGCTCACTTTTTGAGCAGGGACGGAAGATCAACGCCAGGTTCATAAATGTGGCAATCAAGTTTGCGGAAAGAAAACTGAATGCCAAATGCGGGTATCGATTTGGTAGTTGACACCAAATAAAGGTATTGAGTTGACTCATTTTTGATATATTAGCAAAGTACCCGTTATTGTCAACAAGAGACAAGGAGCCAGCGCACAAAAAGCAAAACGAAAAACCGATCTCTGTCTGACCACTTTACCTACTCCCATTTAGCAACTGTGGAGTGCATGTCTTCTTTTTCACTTGAATTTTATAAAAATCAATAGAATGGGAGACCCTCATTACGCAACTTTATGATCGTTTTCCTCTTGTGCTGCTGAGTTGGGGAGCCTCCTCGCAGCCGCAAACCAGCCGCGCTCCTGTCTCAATGCGCGAGGTTTTTTCATTTTCTTCCGAGGTTTTGCATGTCATTTATGAGCGGGGGAGCCCCCTGTCTGTCTGGCTTGCCCTGTGAATTGACTGACGGAGAAAAGCAGCAAAAAATAACAGCGGAAGAGAAGGAGAACGACAAGGACGAGCGCGCGCACCTGTGGTGGTACATTCGGCTATTTTCGCGCACTACCGCAGCAGCAGCGGGACGAACGAACGTCCGGCGCACGCATTTCTCAATTCGCCTCAAAGGACGTACACGCACAGACACACTCACACAGGACAGGGCAGAGAATGCCCGCGAGCGAGACGACCATGTCGCTCGGCGAGAACAGAGAAGGAGAAGGAGCTCAGCAGCAGCAGAATCAGACGTCGCAGTCACCGCCGCGCAGATACCATGGGAAGCGTCTGCGGCGGTGTCTTGGTCTGCTCCACAGCAAGGAGGACAGCGGCGCGCCACGTCCCCAGAACAACAAGATTGAGAACGAGTACAGCGGAGCGCGACGAGCAGTCGATGGGAGTGGGCAGAGTAGCAGCAAGCGACGCTCGGTCGCGGATGAGAGCGCGTCCACGAAGGAGGACGCGAGCGGAGACAGCAGCTTCTCGTCGACAAATGTGGAAGAGGAGGAGGAGGAAGGGTGCAGACTCACGCAGGCGGAGCTCTTGGTGCTCGACTCGCCGACGATCATGCACTCGCTCTCGGATACCGAAGTGATGGGCGGTGGCGCAATCTCGCCCGCGATGATGAACGTGCGCTCCGGACTCCAGCGCCGACGCTCGACCAGCTCGGTCGGTTCGTCGCATAGCAGCGAGAGGTCGGCCTACTCGACGAAGCGGAAAGGTGTCAAGTACGGCCGCGACGGGTCCGTGGTATGCTGTCGCTTCTGTGACATCCTGCGCGCGCGCGACGAGGATTTCCTATACGAGGACGAGCTGATTACGGTGTTCCGCCCGCTGTCGCCTGTCGTGGACTCGCACATTCTCGTCGTGCCGCGCTGCCACATCCGCAACGTGAATATGCTCACCAAGGACCACCTGATGCTGCTGAGTCGGATGAAAGAAGTCGCGGCGACGGTGCTGCAGCAGATGCCGCAGTCGACCACTAGCAGCTTACCCCGCAGCAGCTCCCTGGAGATAAACGGCAACGCCAACAGCAGCCTGACCACCCAGCACGACGCGGACTACAAGTTCGCGTTTCACACGCCACCGTTCAACAGCATCGACCACGTGCACATGCACGCGTTCCGCCGCAACGAGGGCCACTTTGGCTGCTTTGGCGCCATCAAGTACCGCACGGAGACCTGGTGGTGTCGCTCGTTCGAGCAGGTGGTCACGCGCCTCGGTGTGAGCTCCGGCAAGCGCCACCGCCGCCATCACCACCATCAGCACATCCAGAATGGATCAAACAGCTGCATGACGAGCGACGAAACCAACAGCCTGTCCTCTTGAGCTTGTACCAATGCAGCAGAATGGAACCACCTATTTAACCCCCTAATAATTATCGTAATCTATCACGGATCTCTCGCGCGACGAGAGATTCCCAGCCAAACAATCTGAGCTCTTTCTGTGCATTTTATTGACAAATACGTATTGACAGCAATAGTTGTGAGAAACTGGGGGGCCCCCAGGTTCACCACGCAACAATGCTTCTTATTAGAACAGAGCACTAGCGACCACATTCATCATGCCGACAAGAACTAGACTCGACGCTTTCAATGATAAAAGGCTGCTGATGCCCCCGCTGGTCGGCGTGGGCGTGGGGGAGGACGTGGGCTTCGGGACCTCATCCACGGGTCCATCCTGTCCGCTCGTGCCGTTGATCACGAGCGTCGCGTAGGGCTTGTTGAGCTTGCCGCCGAAGCTGAAGAGCCCAAAATACGCCTCGACCGTGTCGAGGTTGTTCTCCACCTCCTTGCGGTACGGCGTGTCGAAGCCGCTGAAGTAGTAGTACATCCACTTGTTGCGCTCTGCCAGCAGAAAGAAGTCGTTCAGGTATTGCTGTTGTTATATCAAGATTGAGCAATGAGGGGGTAAGCTACGTCAACACCAAGCTGTACACATCAACATACCACAACAACAGCATTATCATCACTATCAACTCACCGCTGCGTTTTGCGAGCTCGCCTTGGACGCGCGCCGGTCGTTCCCGTCGTACGCCCAGCCGGTCTCCGTGATCACGAACTGCTTGCTACCTGCAGTCTCCAGGTACGGCGCGATGCTCTCGTTCAGGTTCTTCATCGAGTCGTTGATCGAGACTTTTCCCCAGAACGGGAAGATGTTGAACGACACGATGTCCACGGCGTTGATCACTTCCGGGTTGTCCATCAGCTCGCCCAGCGTGTCCGTGATCGAGAGCGGGATGCTGCTCAGGTTGTTGGCAGCGAAGAGCTCCTTGACGCTCTTCATGTTGGCGATGAGTTGCTCGGGCGTCGTGTCATTGCGGTAGAGCGCCTCGCTGCCGACATTCACACCGACAACCAACTCGCTGTCGATCACGCCCTCGCTCACGAGCGTGGTGAGCGTCTTGAGCTCCTTGTCGAAGATCTTGGTCGTGTTGCCCACCCAGACGCCCATCCAGACGCTCAGGTTGTACTGCTTGGCGTACCGGAGCACCGGCCGCACGTTGCAGTCCGAGACCGAGTAGATGCGCACGCGCGGCGTGATCGTGGCCAGTAACTTGAGCTCCTTGCCGATCTTGGCCGACGGTTTGCAGTGGTTCGTGTCCCAGTCCGGCCCCTCCCGGAAGTCGTAGTTCACGCCCTTGAGCTTGAGGTTGAGCGCGTTGGTGCCGCGGGAGAGCAAGGCGACGTAGCAAACTGCGAAAGCGAGCGCCGTGCAGAGCCACGAGCCCATTGAGCACTTCATGGTAGCTAGATAGATCGCGATGGAGGGACGCCGATAACGGGCGTTAAGGGGACAAGCGAGTGAGACGCTTGGTCGCACACACTCGTGCTCTGCTTGTGGGAACAACAGGAATGAATGAATGAATTCAGAGAGGCTGGTGGCTGTGGGTCGCTGTCATTCATGCCTTTGGTGGACTTTGGTGCTGTGGTGATAGACAAGAAGGGTTTCTGTTGTGGGAGGGGAATTGCACTCGCACAAAGCCAGTCCACAGTGGACTTCTTAGGTTCAAACCAATTTTTGCAGCTGCCCTGCTTAAGTTTCGCTTGAATTTGAGGTTTGATAGAAATATTTTGGACTGAATCGCTCTTTTTACTTGATCGAGGAGATTAGATCGGTTGTAGGAAGAGAGGTGTCGACTTTAGGAATTAAATTGGGTGTGATTTGGTGTGAATGTACCCTAAAATGCATGTCATAGGCGGACCCAATGTACACACGGTACTACTAAAACCTTTCAAAAATGACGACACTGCCTTTGACATGCACTCGTAAAAACAGATGATATCCCAAATATGATGGGGGTCACTTTAATTTGCTTTTTCGAACTCGTTTTGGAAGCGCTGAGCAAGTGCAAGCGTTTATACCAGTGCAACAACTAAACATGGTTAGTCTGAGGGTACCTCCGCGGTGATCGTGGGCATGTAGGCAAGATTGCGATATGCAAATATGCCTGCAATGCGTGAGGGATGAAAGATTAGCGTG
>JALBZB010000561.1:0-23636 GCA_038050625.1 Pythium sp. MPC-2022a | reverse complement strand
GCCCCCCCCCACTGCTCTATTGATTGCAGTAGGATTTCGAAATGACGATACAGTGGATGAATTGCTTCGATTCAGTTTCTTCGACCCGAAACATACTCCCACAAACACGATCGCAATGTTCGCTGCTGCGGCGTTTGGCGATACAGCGTGTTTGGAGAAGCTCATCAGTAAGGGTGAATCAGTCGATGCAACGACCAAACATGGAAGAACACCGCTGTTCTACGCTATCGAACTCGGGCGAACAGAAGTGGTGCAGAAGCTGATCAAATGCGGAGCTTCTGTCAATAGGAAACTGTATTCGAGCATCTCGCGGCAGGAGTGCGAAACCCCACTCACCCTCGCTGGTCGCGCTGATCAAATGATAGTCTTCTAAGCGCTCGTTGACGCTGGCTCGCCTGTGAACATTCGCAGTGGTGACGATGGAGAAATGCCGTTGATCTCCGTTGCTCGCGGGGACTACTTTAGTGGCGTGCGAAAACTGATCACGCGGGGAGGCGCTCTTTGGTTTGAAGATGTGACAGACGACGAGTACTCGCTGATTCCTGGTACGTTGAAGACCATGACACAGTTGTGTGGGTCCACTTTCGAGTTCGAGCCAGTGTTACTCGCATTGTTGAGCGATTGCAGAACGTTTGCTCACGGCTACAGCGTTGCAGCGGTGGCGACAACCATATTCAATTGGATACCATTGTGTCGTTTGCCAGCACGATATTTCGCGTCTGCGAGCTCATGTCCCAAATGACGAAGCAAGGTACTCCGCTTTCAAGATTCATTGGCAGCCGCGCGACCACACGAAGAATCCAAAACTATCACGAAGAGCTGGACCACTTCCTTCGAATGTTGAACCTGATTCATGGTGACATCGATTGAAAAGCTCAATGGGACGCAGACCAGTTGCAGCTCCAGGAGGGACTTGAGGAGTTGCTGAGCACCGACAAAGCTCTTTTGGATGTATAAAACTACGGCACGAAGCGTGAAGCTGCATTTCTTCTTCAATACGAGCACCAGAGCAAGAATGGCGAAGACCCACCAGATATAAAAACGCGTGGCATCAAGGGAGTGGTAGACCAGTTTCTTAGAGCTAGCGGCATCAATGCTCCTCTTGTGCCAAGCTGGTTTGTATCGCCTGACGACGTCGAGTTTCACAGTTAGAAAATCGTTGTTACTCGGGAACAGTTTAGTGGAATCATCAAGGTATACGAAGGCAAGTGGCGAAAGACCAATGTGATGATCGAGGTAACGCATTTACATCCAGACGTGCTCGCCAAAAGCGCATCAAAGTGGTACAAACTGAACCATCCGAATGTGGTCAAGTTGTTCAGTGCATACCACATCAGACTCCAAAGGTTTTTGTCTACGAGCTGGTGCCACGATGGAAGTCGCTTGATCACTTCTTAAGAGTGGAGTCAAATCGTGCGTCTGTGTGGAAATGTCTGTATGGGGCTGCGCTTGGGCTTCAGTACATTCACAGTCAAAGTCAAATTCATTGTGATCTTTGAAGCGAGAACATCACCGTCGGCTCTGATTTGGTCACGAAGTTGTGCTGGATGCGCGAAGAACCGGACCCTTTCATTCCTCGTGATGGTAGTGGGTGGTATTGGCTAGCGCCAGAGTTAGATCGCCACAAGTTTACTACTACATCCGCGTCCGACATCTACGCATTTGGAATGTGCATCAAGGAAGCATTGACTCTCGAGCTGCCGTGGGGATCCAAACCGTACCTTGATATAATAACCAGATTAGAAAAAGGAGAGTTTCCCGACCGTCCAAGGAGTATAAACGATGCTCACTGGGACTTGATCCAGAAGATGTGCGCTCACGATCCAGCGAAGCGCGTGACCATCACATACGTTGTGAGTCGGCTTAAGCAGTTTGCCGACGAAAGCGAACGAAACACCAAAGCGATTCCAGACACGCTCCAGCTTATTTCATCCAAGTGTAAGCAACTGCCGGACGATCAGTGGATGAAGAACAATGTCTACCCAGCGCTGGAGTTCATCTTCAAACAGCTCCAACTTCAACAGAAAATTACAACGGATGTTGAAGTACACATGTACTGCTCAGCCCTGTCCAGACTCCAGCGATACTTACGTACTGCGGTGTCTGAGACGCCAGTGTATCAATTGACGAGGAGTCGACAAGTTGCTGAATCGCACAACGTGGTTTACTCCCAGCTGGACAGGGTACTAGATGCGCTGGAGACACCCGAGTCGGATTCGGTTCGTAAGTGGAGCATGTGCGAATCTGTTCTGGTCACCGCGCAACAAGAAATCATTGTTGTGAATGGCGATGCAGCCGCCGACAACCCCAACAACAGCGTAGATGTGGTCTTACTAGGTCGCTGCAGCACGTCATTTGCAAGATATTCCGTCTGGACTCAGCAAGGAATCAAGGCGTTAAAGACTCATCCGTCGTGGTACACCTCGCTCTGAGATCTGATTTTTAGTGAGCACACTGATTAAATCGGCAAGGATCCTTTGGAGCCATCCTCAAAGGTACATGGCTCAACACTCGCGTCGTGGTGAAGTTCATAGGGTACGACGAAGACATCGGCAGCATCTCGATCGACCTCTTGCTGCACGAGGTGCGAGTGTGGTACTGCCTGAGCCACCCGCACGTCCTGAAGCTGTACGGAGCGTGCTACGTCGACAAGCGCTACTTTGTGTGCGAGTACGTCTTTAATGGAGAGTTGACGGCATACTTGAAGAAACCAGGGAATAAGAACTTGGTGTGGCAGAAGCTGTACGAAGCGGCACTGGGACTGGAGTGCCTGCACGGACAGAACATCGCCCGCAATGACTTGAAGTGCGACAACATCATGGCGGGCGAGTATGGTAGGGCGAAGCTGATCGACTTTGGACTGAGCTGTATCCTGAACGATGTGGAGATCAAGATTGACGTGAAGAAGATGGGTACTGTCAACTGGAGACCTCCCGAGTACCTGGCTGGCGAGCGACCATCGTTCGCGTCGGATGTGTACTCGTTTGCGATGTGCATCACTGAGGCTGTTAGTGGCGTAGCTCCATGGGAAAATATGCCTGGAGCAGGTGTTCGTTATCAAGTAAAGAAATGCAAAAGTCCAAATCTACCGGAGTCAATGAGCAAGAACCAGCGGAATTTGATTCAGCTGATGACAAAGTCGGATCCATTGGAACGTGTGCGGATGGCGTTCGTGGTGAACAAGCCGAACGAGTTTGCCCAGGGCGAGAAGGCAAAAATGGGTGCAGTCGGTGCGTAGGTGTGGAACCAGAGAAAGAGGAGAGAAGAGTAATCAGATCTGTCTAGTGATGCATTTTTGGTTTATGAGAGAGAATAGTCCCCAGAATGTTGCGGGAGCTTACGACGGCGAAGACAGGAGTCGGCCCCGTCGTCAGCAGAGGTAGGTCGAGTGACGGAAGTTTACCAATCAGAGTACGCAACATCAACCTGTTCGGATGTGAAAACAAACCTAAAAGTTAATATTTTTTTACATGTACAAGTCTGAAAAAGGATTTTTGTAAAGCGATCCGTCGGCCCACCAGAGGGTTAATAATGTGGACGCGTGTGGAGTTCGTTGCGATATAATAAATGGCTTGAATCCGACTCTATAGACCCAGATTGTCGTGATTCTAGCGACCCCAGTCTCGCTCAGAACTGGCATGATTCGTTGATAGCATTGGTAATCGCGTTATCGTTATGCCAACCGCATCAACACATTTTGTCTCTCATAGTATTCCGTGATATTGGGAGCTTGCTGGTCGGCGTTGAAATATCCGTCGTCCACAAGCTGCCACGTATCGAGTACCAAACCATCTCAGTCTCTCTTGTTTATCGCTGAGGCTTCTAATTTTAGTAGTCTTTTGGAGCACCAGAAGGCGGTATCGAGCATCAGGAGAACACCGAGAAGTGCTGCGATTGTGATACCGATGATGGAATTTAAGCTCTGAAGAGAAGACGACTGTTTGTCTTCCCCACCGTCAGTGCTCGTAATCGGCAGATGAAGACTTGATAAAAAAAAAGAAAGAGGGCTCGCCACACTTGCGTTCTCATCTCTACTGGACGTGGTCGGTGGCGAGAGAAGGTTACCAACCTCAAGCGAGAAATCTCGTTCTGCGTGTAGTCACTGACCTCTTCTCGTTCATTCGTGAGCCCCATCACACGCAATTTGAGAATTCCCTCCACCTGGTCGAGTGCTGTCTAAAAACTTATCATACAGTGTCTGGCATCATTTCCACCACTCGTGACGCTGTGCGTCGATTTTGTTGAGACGATAGACGTAGTATACATATTGGGAACTATGAACTTGTCGGACTTCATAGTACACGGCGTGTCCACCACGCACTATCACGGACGGGAGGCAGATGCGAGGTGAAGTCCAATGTCACACTCGATGTTGGTCGGTGTGATGGGTATGCCGATCATGTTGATCACTACTGTATCAAAGCACGTGGTCAAAGGTTGAGCAACTCCATGGTCGCGCCGATTGTTCGGATTAAAGCCATTTTCAGGTATGGTCTGCTGGGTTATAGCCTACAATGCTGTACACGCCGATATTCGCGGGTGTACCATGGTTTTGCGCGTCGCTTGGTCGAAGACTCATTGTTATGCGGTTGCGCATTCCACACTAGTGTCCGTACGCTGCAATGCCCTCTGGTAATACCTGCATAAGCGAGCAACAGTATCCACATTACAATAGTACCAACAATTGACTTAACACTCAATCGCACCAGAGTCTCGCATAATAGTACAACAGTATCATATGCAATATCTGCATGTGCGTAGTGTCAGCGATGCCGATCACATCACGAGCTACGCTACGGAAAGTGGGTGCAGCTTTGGCTTCAGCGGGTCAGCCGTAAGCAGCTTTTCCTATGTGCTCGGAGTATCTATAGCATGAAGGTACGCTTCACTACTATCCAGTACCGCCAGCGGCGCGCGCACTTGGTGCTACTGGAGCCACAGCGAGCGACAGAGAGGACAGGAGGTGATCAACGATATCAAATGAGACCAAAAACACTGACATGAGTTTTGAGATCAAACTCATCACACTAAATCAGCGCTAACGTATTAGTCGATTTAGTGTGGTTTACTTGCTGTGAAAAGTATTTTACCCTGCCAATATATCCTATGTATACTATTTTCTGGTGCATATTTGGCACAGGGTATTTTCAGTTCCCACTCTTCCGATTCTAGAATCCCAGCTGCTATTCCTGTCCGCAAATAGCTCATTTTCAGCAAATCAAATACTCCAAAATATCAATTTCAGCCAATGGATCACACCCATTTCGGCGGCGCAAAGCCTCGTCAACAATCAGCCACAAGTGCTTCATTTACAATTCGATGACCCTCTAACAGCTTAATAAACGGAGCTGACTGACTGTCTGCCGCTCTCCTCACGGCAACAGCCACGCTAGCTGGCTGTAGCACTCACAAGCAAGTCATTCGGTTCTTGCGCTCTTCGTGATCTCTTAACAGACGATCACTAAGGCGAGCGAGCCACACCGTCACATCACCACCGAGGCTGCTATAGTCCCGCTAATGCGATGGCGAGTGTCTATGGAGCTACAGCACCTGAGTTTGCTGCCCCCAGGTTACGGCGGCTGGTAGCAATGGCGTTTGCGAACGCAGAGCAGGCAGGCGGTGGCACTGGCGATGGTCCAGACGAAGATGACTTGAACGACAGCAGAGGTGGCTCCAGATCCCGCTCCAACTTCGACGACCGCTTCCCGCCGCCGATCACATCCAGTCAAGATGATGGCGGCCCCAATGCGCTGGGCTCTCGCCAGTTACCACTGAGCCCTCTGCCGATCACCAGCAGTGGCACGAAGGACGCCTTACCGCCGCCGCCGCCGATGAGTATGGGCTCGATCATCGGCATCACGCTCGCTGTGGTACTGGGCGTTCTCCTGATCCTCGGCGCTGCGTTCTGGCACTACCGAAAGAGAAAGCTGCAGAGTCTCGCGACGAGCAAAAAGGATTTTGACGGCGTGGCGGTCGACACGCCGTACACTGCGGACGACGCGTACTCGGGGTATTTCAAGTCCAACCCGTCGTCGAGGAACCGCAACGACGACCAGAACAACAGCACGGCGTTCTCGTCGATGCGCAGTAATGAGGGCGGACTCTGGGATGACGACGAGATCGTCGCGCTGCGGATCCCGTTGGAGAAAGTGGTGATCTCCACGCTGATCAGCAGAGGCGGGTACGGCGAAGTGCACTTCGGTACGTACAAGAACCAGCAGGTCGCGATCAAGATGTTGCTGCCGGCAATTCGCAAGGACCTGCGCCAGATCAACTCGTTCCTGGCAGAGACCAAACTCATGGCAGCACTCGAACACCCTCGTATTGTGGGGTTCGTTGGGGTTGCTTGGGATTCTCTATCCGACTTGTGTGTGGTGTCTGAATACATGGAAGGTGGAGACCTAAGAGCGCTACTGACCAAGTTCGAGACCCAGGAGCGCCGTCCGCACGGCTTCGACCACGACAAAGTCAAGATCGCGTTCCACGTCGCGCACGCGATCTCGTACCTGCACTCGCTGGACCCGATCGTGCTGCATCGCGACCTCAAGTCGAAGAACATTCTGCTAGACACCCACTTGGACGCGAAGATCACGGACTTTGGGGTATCACGAGAGAGCAGTGACAAGACGATGACTGCGGGTGTGGGGACGTCGCTGTGGATGGCGCCGGAGGTGATGATGGGCGAGCGCTACGACGAGAAATCCGACATCTTCTCGTTTGGAATCGTGCTTTCCGAGTTGGACTCCCACGGACTCCCGTACGCTCAGGCCAAGTCGACAGACTCGGGGCGACAACTTCCAGACACAGCGCTGTTGCAGATGGTGTCACTGGGCCGATTAAAGATCGAACTTTCAGCGAACACCCCACAGGCGATCGCGGATCTCGCGGACGCGTGCACTTCGCTGGACCCGAAGGACCGACCGAGCGCTGTTGAAGTGACATATAAACTGCAACTGGCGCTGCGCACCTACGAGGACTTTGTGTTTTAGATTGGCTTCCACGGCACGTATGTGAGTTGGCGGATGTTATAAAGAAGATAGAGAGATAGAAAAATGTGAAATTGTGAATTACAGTACGAAGTAATCTGACCACGCCGTGCACTCCTACCACTGTTATTACTTGGATGCACCTGAGCTGCCGATCTTCGTCATTCAAAAATTCCAGGGTGGTCAATTCTTCAACGGAAGCCTCCTTATAGGAGCTCTTGTGTAGCACCAAAGCATCGTTTCTTTACCAAAATCGACGGGCTTCAACTCAATGCCCGCTCAGTATTGTATTTCGACGCGACCATTATCCTACATAACCGTTGTATATTTGCGGAAGTAGGTGTTGTGCTTCACTGGAGTATCAAAATCGTCGCAGACTTAAAACATAAACGTTTCGTACGTTTTCAGCGCAACCTGGAGCTTGTACATCACTTCACCTGCCGCGGGACGCTCCTTCGGGTCTAAGGAAGTACACGCAGCGACCAGATCGACCAGCGCCTGCGGTGCATTTACCGAGAGCTTGACTTTCAGACGACCCAGCGACACCATCTGCAGCAACGCCGTGTCTGGAAGCTGTCGTCCCGAATCTGTGGTTTTGTCTTGCGCGTACGGCAGAGTGTGCGAGTCCAACTCCGAGAGTACCAGTCCGAACGAGAAGATGTCCGCCTTGTCGTCGTATTTCTCGCCCATCATCACCTCCGGCGCCATCCACAGCGACGTCCCCACACCCGCAGTCATCGTCTTGTCACTGCTCTCTCGTGATACCCCAAAGTCCGTGATCTTCGCGTCCAAGTGGGTGTCTAGCAGAATGTTCTTCGACTTGAGGTCGCGATGCAGCACGATCGGGTCCAGCGAGTGCAGGTACGTGATCGCGTGAGCGACGTGGAACGCGATCTTGACTTTGTCGTAGTCGAAGCCATGCGGACGGTGTTCATCGTTCTCGAACCTGGTCAGTAGCGCTCTCAGGTCCCCGCCTTCCATGAACTCGGACACCACACACAGATCTGTGAGTGAGTCCCAGGCGACACCAATAAACCGGACGATGCGAGGATGCTCGAGCACCGCCATGAGCTTTGTCTCACCCAGGAACGCGTTGATTTGGCGCAGGTCCTTGCGCGTGTGGGGCAACAGCGTCTTGATCGCGACCGGTTGACCCTTGTAGGTACCATAGTGCACTTCGCCATACCCGCCTCTGCTCAGCAAATTCGACGCGATGACTTTGTCCAACGGGATCCGCAGCGCCACGATTGCATCGTCGTCCCATAGTCCTGGTCCACTTTCGTTGCTGCGTAATGATCCGAACGCCGAGCCATTGTTACCACTCGGGTCTGTGTATCCGCCAGACTTGGACGTCAGGTTCCCCGTGTACTCGCCTGTCGTCGCGTGCGGCGTATTCGCGTTCACATCATAATTCTTCTTCCCTCCAATATTCGCGATCGACTCCCTTGCCGCCTTCCGTTTACGACGGAACCGGATCACCAGATACACCAGGAGCGCGATCACCGCGGTGGCTGCGAGCGTGATGCCGACAATAACGGGGACAGGGATCGGTTCTACAAACACACACATACAAGCACATGAGCTCTTCGCTAATGAATAAGCCAAGCTCATAAAACAACACGCACACTAATCAGCGTACCACGATGCTCTAGTACCGCGTCCAGGTTGGCGCCGCCAGATCCGTCCGTGGGTGAGTTGATCACCTCCTTAATGATCACAGTCTTGTTCACCTTGGGGGCGGCGCCGCTGGCACTGGCGCTGTTCTCGTCCTTTCCCGGCGCGTGCGTGCCGATGGTTGTGATGATCGTCGTCTTGGTCGTCGTCGTGTTCAGCGGCGCGTTGCCGTTCTCATTTTCTTTCTCGTCTGGCTCGTTCTCGTTCTCGTCTGGCTCTGGCGTCTCTCCATTCGCGTTCGAATTGGCGCCGATCTGCTGCTGTGCGACGAGCGCTCTATGGCGAAGCGGCTCGCTGTTGTTATTGCTTCTCTTCATGGCCCTGAGCAGCCTCATTACAGGCGTGTCTGTTGTGTGTCTGTGCGTATGACGAAAATATGACGACAAATGGAATGGCCTGAGGAAGGTGACGACGGCGCTTGCGACTTGTGGGTGTGACGTGTGACAGCTGACGTGACTCTCAATGAAGCATACAGACAGCAGGAAACGGAGGAAGACGGTGCGGGTGGCCGCAAGCAGGTAAGCTTGCGATACAGGCAGCCGTAGCGAACAGAGCAGATAAGCTCTTGGAGCAAGTGCGCACGTTGCGGTCAAGTCGAATGAAAATGAAAATGCTGCTCCTCCTGTCTGTGACTGTAAAATGTGTGGCAAATCGTGAAAATCCATCATTTTTATGAGAATCATCAGCCACAAATGTGTACCACGCACTTTGCGATTATGCGTGATGATTGGTTGAAAGGGGTTGAACTGTATCAGTTGATTGGTCGAAAAAAAGTCAAGTGCCTTTTTAGATATCCTTTCTATTGCATAAAATACCTTTATACATTATTACAGTGTCATTTTGTAAGCAGTTATTGAGCAAATTTATACGCATACTCACTATAAAAGGTGAATAATCAAGTCAGTGTGTGACTGACTCCTATTCGGATACCGGTGATTTGTTTTTTTGGCGTCCATCTGTTTTTACCTCAAATTATCACCACTGGCTTACTTTTGCAATCGGCTTATACGCTGTAAACCAACAAATCTCCCGACTTATTCTTGACTTCTTGAAAAATGACAAACGTTCTACTTCACATTCCACTTCTACACACAACTTTTCAATCTCTTTGCCTAGCAACGTCCATTGATCGAGGCGGTGAGCAGGTCCTGAACGTTCTTGTAGCTCAGACCGAGTGGCGTCACTGTATTCATGCCCGGGCGATCGATGGGCAGCCAGAGGAAGTCTGGGTGCTCGGCCATCGAGTTGCCCACCCACTCCCCGCCAAGGATGTTGCTCTTGGCGTCCAGCTCCAGCACGTACGTGTAGTCGGCGCGCTGGATCGCCTTGTTCGCCTGACCGGAAGCCACAAGCGGGCCGTCCAGCACCATCTCGACCACCCAGCTGAAGCGGTTCTTCACGTACATGATCTTCTTGGCCGCGTTGTTGAACGGGTACTTGTTGGTTCGAAAGTACTTCTGCGCGGCCTGCGCTGGGGTCATCGTGCTCGACTCGAGGATCTCATAGCCTCGCACAGGTTGGTTCCACACTTCCGCGCCAGCTGTGACGTCAACGACGAACGATTTCTTGAACTTGCCCAGGAGGTTCGTCACCGCGATGTGGAAGTAGCCTGCACCCAGGTCCCGGCGCGCCGCATCCTTGAAGCGGCCGTACAAGTCCTTGTTGTTCGACGCCGAGTCGGGGCCGTTGAAGCGCACGCCGGTGAACACGGTCTCGACCGGCGAGCCATCGTACACCGCCGTAAGCAGCGCCTTGATGTCGAACGGCTGGAACTTGATGCCGTTTTTGGTCACCGAGCACTTTGGCTCGCGCTCGAGGATCGCCGCCGGCGCCCACGCATGACAGATGCCATACCAGCCCGGGATGCAGTACCCACGCGACTGACCCGTGCGTTTCGCGCACACGCTGCCATCCTTCAGGCTCGAGCACTCGTTATTCGAGCCGCACGCGCGACGGCTTTTCTGCGAGAGGATGCCGTTCGTCTGCGAGACCTTGTCCATGAACTGCTTGACGTTGAGACCGAACGCGCGAGCGTACTTCTCCGCGGGGCTCGCCTGTTTGCTGTCCCATTGCGCGTTGATGCTGTCCTGGTACACCGGCCAGTAGCTGCTCGGCCACGGGATCGCCGCAAAGTTCGCCTTCGTCACGAGTTTCGCGGTGTTGCGCTCCATGGACACCTTGAAGTGGGCCTCAAGTCGCTGGATGTCTTGGTTGCTCGCTTCCAATTGACGAGCGCGGCGATAAGACTGGATGGGTGAGCTTTCGCTGATAGCCGCTGGCGCAACAGACTCCGCAGTATACCCTGAGTCTTGGACGGGTGCTGCTTGGTCACTCTGCACTGGGGACTCGAGGTCCAGGGCAGCGCTCAAGCTCACGTTCGCAGTGACAACGGGAATAACTGGCGCGAGCGCCGCCAAGATAATCGGGTCTAGCGGCGCGCCGTACGCTGGGTGACCGCGCGAGAGGCACACGACATCGTCGACCGGAGTGTACGCGTTGAACTCGACGGGCATGGCGAACGCGAGGTCTGCGACGTGAGTGGCGTAATACGTGCTCGTGAGAGCAACATACTGGAGGATACTCGCGAGGGACACCATCTTGAGAATGAAGTGAGAGTCTGCAGAGAGTTGGAGTGTGGAGTGGAGAGGTACGTGAGCCAGTGAGCTTGGTAGCTGGCAAATGTGGAAATGAAGAAGTCTAAGAGGTAGACCGGTACAACAGCTCAGTAAAGGCTCCGAAGTGAAATATCAGCGCCTGACTAAAAAAATAGATCGAGACTAAAGACACGATGTTCCATCTGGGAGTACCCTAAGGAGGCATGCGGCCTGCCTTGTACGGCTGTCTTCAACGTCCGGAGGTCTCCAGCTGGGCGTCAAACTCGTGGCTCACATTTGTCCTGTGAGAACTGTAAGAATGCGTTGACGCTGGCGTTGGCAGAGGCAGAGGCAGAGGCAGAGGCGTTGTGGACTCTTTTGTGTCTCTGCGTGCACGGATTTCCCAATGTTGTAGTGACAGTGAGTTGAGCCCAAAGAGACGCAAGATACCCAGTGTGTAAATGGAGAAGAGAGGCAGAGGGTATTCAATGTATCCCTCCATTTATTCAGAACGTATGGACGCGAAATATTTCCGAACCGGAGGTATTCGCGTCAGACCTCTGATTAGAAGTCACAGCGTCGGAGTGCGAAAGGCGAGCACTCGATCAGCGCGGTAGTACTCGCGATTAGTACGAACTCAAGTTGGAGACGAACTCAAGAGCTAATCAACGCGGGAAACTGACACTTGAAAGAGACAGCAGTGATTAGTACTTTGAAGCAGCTTGAAGCCGAACCCGAGAAGAAACATGAGCTACTTGATCCTGACTTGATTGAAAATGGATCAAAGGGAGCTGGCATTCGCACGACAAAGATTCACATTCGTTTTTGCTTTTGATCACACTCACTTACTCACATCCTAGGTCTTCTTGGTACAGTTCTACTGCTGATATCCTGTCTTCGCATCGCTCGCCTCACTCACATTTGTTAGATGAAGATAGAGGCGGTGACTTTTCCGGGGCCGTCCTGGTTTTGGTTCATGCAGTCACCGTTGATGGAGCTCTCGAGCAGCTTGCGCACGTACTTGTACGAGATGCCGACTTTCGAGAGCGCGGTCTCGGACGGTCGGGTCTGTGGGAACCAGAGGAAGTCCGGGTGCTCCACGAGTGAGTTCTCGATCCACTCACCGCCGATGATCTCGTCGTTCGCGTTGAGCTCGAGAAGGTACGAGTAGTCTGCCGATTTGGTGTACCGCGCAGGGTCCTGGGTGAGCAACAGGGGGCCGTCCTCGAGCGCCTCGACGATCCAGCTGAAGCGCGTCGTCACGCGCACGAGTGAGACAGCAGCGTCGTTGAACGGATACTTTTGCACGCCAAAAATGCTCATCGCCGCACTCTCAAGCGACATTGGGGACTCTTCAAGCACCTGGTAGCTTCGCACTGGCTGGTTCCAGACCTCTCGTCCCGCTGTGACGTCCACGATGAACGACTTCTTGAGCTTGCCCATGATGTTGGTGATCGCGATGTGGAAGAAACCAGCGCCTAAATCCCGGTAGCGAGGGTCTGGGTGACGTCCGAACTGGTCGCGGAGCTCGTTGCCCAGGCCGTTGAAGCGCGAACCTGTGAACACGGTCGGGAGGTCGCTGCCGTCGTACACCTCGGTGATCAGCGCCTTGATGTCCATGGGCTTGAACACAACGTTGTTCATCACAACCGAGCACTTGGGCTCAGGCTCCATGATCGCTGCTGGAGCCCATGCGTGGCAGATACCGAACCATCCCGGGATGCAGAAGCCACTCGCTTCACCCTTACGCTTGCCGCACACGCTGCCGTCCTTCAGGTCCGCGCAGTCCTGGGTCGCGAAGCACGCTCTGCGGTTCTTCTTGGACAGCACGCCATTCGCTTCGGAGACCTGGGTCATGAACTGCTGCACGTTGAGTCCAAACGCGCGCGCGTATTTCTCTGCGGGGCTAGCGTCACCCGTCGAAGCGCTCCACTCGTGGTTGATGCCATCCAGGTAGATCGGCCAGTACCCGCTGGGCCACGGGATCGGCGAGATCTCGCTCCGAAGCGGCAGATTCGTGTATTTTTTCTCGAAGGCGACGTTGAAGAACGCTTCGAGGCGCGCGAGGTCGGTCGTGTTGCTCGTCTCGCGGTCCTCCGAGTTCACGAGTCGGAACGCGGGCGAGTCGTCCGGGAGATTTTCGCCCATGGCCGGGTGGTTCGCATTCAGCGACGCGTTTGCATCGAGATCGGTCACCGGGTTGTCGCCTATCATCGAGCCATTAGAGATACCTGCTGCCATGACGATGGACAGCAGCAACGCCCAGCGCCTACAGGCGGACAGAGACGCATCCAGCATCACGGATCAATACACGCGCGGATAGCTGAGTGTTAGAAGCGCGCAAGTCTGGGAATGCGGAGAAGGAGTAATTGCTGGGAGACGACGACGACAACGATGGTCGTGGATCGAGAAGGTGCAAATTGTAATGGTGTCTCATACAAACAGACAGGGCACACATACATCAAGAGCAAGAGCGAGCGAGCGAGAGAGAGAGAGCGGGGAAGCCATATGGGAGACTTGTGTGGGTGGGTCGATGACGCCTCTACGATGTAGAGGCGGAAAGGTATCCATTTTATCAACCGATTTATCGTTTGTAAGATGATGACTTTGTTATATGCTACAATAAGCTTGATATTTGTAAGGTCGTCAGTGAGAGCCATTTCGAAACCTGCCAGCTGGAAAGTGTTTATTGCGCCTTTTCCAACAAATAACTGCTATAATCTGTTTCTCAAATGCGTTTTAATAGGTCTACAGGAAACGCTGACTCCTTCCATCTGATCCAGTCATCCCGACTGACTCGAAAATGCTAAGTCTGTGGCATGGATGTGGACATGGCTACATCAACACAACAAAACCAGTTCTCAAGTTGAAGTGCACTTCAACTTCACTGTTAAAACTCATGTATCAGCTTCCTCGAAAAGCTCAACAGCTCTCTGAGCTCGGATTCCTCGTCAATGAATGGAAAAATTACGCCGGACCCTGAGAGCGAACATATGAATTGTACCCTAGAAATATACGCCCACTCCTTCCTCTTCTAGACCCTACACGAAGACTACACATTCAGACGCCTAGTTGATACCCGTTGGTATATTCGCATTCACGGTGGAATAATACTGCCGTTCGTGTGGGCACCTTCAATGCGATGCAGGAGGAAGTGCGCACACCGATCTTCAGGCTACGATCCCGACAGCTGTGTCTCACACCCACACCGGTGAGCTGATTATAATCTGGAAGCTCTTGTTGCGGGTGATACATGGGGCCAAACTGTTGTTACCCACTATCTTCCACGTCTCCCGTTTGTCGCCCCCTTTGCATGGCACTTTCGACTTTTGACACGCCTTTGTTTCATATGATCTCTGTGGGAACATACTCCGTTGTCAGTTTCTGCTTTCAAATACGGGTGCAGCCCCAATGAATGTGGTCTGTTCGTTGAACAACGCTTTGTAAGAAACACACACACATATACTACACACACTAAAACTAAGCCCAAGAAAATTTAGTATTTTGGCAAGCAATCAGAGTTGTACACGTCCCCAGAAGCTGAGCCGTAAATCTGGTTCTGGTACAGTAGATCATGAGCTGGAACTCTCGGAAGACTGCTTGATGGATTGCTTGTTAGCTATCGAATTGCAGAATGAACAACATTGCTGCAATCTACTTGTGTTCTCTCCTGCTACGTGCTTGGAACCAGGGCACCAAAGCAGTCCAGGGAGGACGCGAGGATGGGAGTGGGTTGAACTTCAAGATTTTATCTATCTTATCTATCTTATCTCCATTAAGATATGACACAGAAGCTCGAGTACCAGCTTGATCTCACTACAGACTGTAAGACCTGAGCACCGCAATAGTCGCTGCGGGTAAACAGTATCTGAACTGTACTAATCTCGCGTTAATCGGGGTTGTAGACTCAGAGCCGAGACTCAGAGCGCTTCACTTGAATGGAAGCAGATGGGAAAGCATGAATTTATGTCGAGTGAAACGAGCGCAAAAAGCGTATCCAGGGGGTTGCTCGTCCCCCAAGACGCTCTGCCAAACGAGCAGCAATTTCAGCTGGTGCTTCAGAAATTTCTCTTTGAAAGCCACCCGCCAGTCAAAAAAACAACCTGAGCTTCAAAGAAGACCAAGTGGAAGATTTCAATGCTCTTCTGCCTTAGTGGCTCGCAAAACACTGTTACAAAGGGGCAATACGGGCATGTATTTTGCCACGAACTAGAGCGAACCCGAGCTCATTTTTATGAACACAGTTACCCTCTTGACCCCTCGCTGCACTTTCACAAAAGCGAGCGCAAACAGCAACTTCAGTCGATTACTCTGCCTGTAAACACACGAAAACATGAACGATGCCAGGTATGGCGGAGCGATTTCAGTGGCATTTCGTCACCCATCTGATCTCCAGGAAGAGTCTTCTTTCTTTCACCACCGAAGGTCTCAACCAGAAAGAGCAATTTAGTCGCACTATTAGAACTGAACATTCCTGTATTACACCTGTAAGGTTACCCCATCATGATGATCTAGCGAGCTAAACCCGGGCAGATAATCAGCACGGCATAATTCGGACGAGTTGCGAGGAACACTCTTTGGAAGTGGGTCATGCGATTGTGAATTTCGATGGAGTGACCATTGCGGGCACTTCTCAGATCCCAGATGCCTCCAAGCAGAGATGAGCGAGTGCATAGGACTTGCCATGCGAAACGCAGTGTACGAGAGGAACCACACTGCGGCCCAAGCGATTGGGCGACACCAAGAGTGTGAAGCTCCTAGTCTGTCTCACTCGCTGGTATTGCTGCCAGCCATGTACGTAGACGTACGCAGACTCTCTGTCGAGTAGCTCATTCTTAATTTTGCGCAGTGATCAGCTTGAGCTCCTATCAACACCGACAGTATCCCGCTCTTCTCTCTCCTCATCGTCAACAGCTATGAACATCTTCGCTGCCACCGGTGCCTTTACCTTGGCGTCCCTGATTAGTGTCTCGGGACACGGCTACATCATGGACCCTGTCGCGGTCTGGAAGCTGGGCTACCCGAACAACGGCTACATCAGCGAGGTCAACAACGGGCTCTGGGGCGATGTGGACTACAGCGTCTTTGGCTACGGCCCCGAGGGTCAGCTCAAGTACTTTGCCAAGAACTTCCCCGAGTCCGGCGGCACCATGCGCGACCTGATCATGGAGAACCAGAAGGTGTGGGCTGAAGGCGTGGACCCGGTCTGCGGTGACACGCTCCTGGACGAAGCCAAGCGCACGACGATGCCTGCTTCGGGGAAGATCAGCTTCTCGGGTTTCACCCACCCTGGTCCATGTGAACTCTGGTGCGATGACAACAAGCTCGCGTTCGCGAACGACTGCACCACCGAGTACCCTGACAACAAGGTACCCTTCGACGCCACCAAGTGCGCCGGCGCGAACAGGTTCACACTCTACTGGATCGCCGTGCACGGCACCCCATGGCAGGTGTACACCAACTGCGTATACCTCAAGGGCGACTCGGCCGGCTCGGCGTCGGACGGTGCGATCGCCTCTAATGCGACCACTACGGCTCCAAAGGCTACCACCGTCGCGCCAAAGGCTACGACCACAACCCCATCGACTACCACTGCCACGCCAAAAGCTACCACCGCGGCTCCAGAGGCGACCACCGCACCGTCAGCCGATACTACTTCTGGTTCGACCCCAAGCCCAACGAAGAAGTGCACGGCCAAGACTCGCCGCGCATAAACGAAGGGCCGAGTGTTCCTCAGGTGTAGATGCCTCGAGTCTGTATGTTTTCCAACTTCTACTGTGTGCCTTTGGTGTTGCCAGTAAATACAAAACGAGAACGCACATTTGATTGTGCGAATTATTGTTTTCGTTTCTGAACAACTCCACAAGAGCACGCAAGTTGGTGATTGGCAACACACACGGAGCAAATGTGTAGTTGCTACGATTCCTGTAGTAAATCTATTCCATTTGTGCCCCCCCTCCTTCTTCGCATGTGAGTTCATGGGAGGGCAATCGGGTCGAGGTCAAGACTATAGAGCCCAAGTTCAAGTCCACAGTAACCTGACCTCCCGAGCCTCATTCCCATTCACAGTCACTCTTGGGCTAATGGTAAACAACCAACTGATGGCTTAGATGGTAGTTTCATCAACACAAGCTCACTCGACCACACGAACAACTAACTCATGCGAAGACTGATTGATGTTTGGGGTAGATAATACTCTCGATTGAATAAAATAATTAGGGGTAGCACAGCTTACATCGAAAATAATGAGGAAAGAAAACAAACGCTCAACAACTACAACTTACAAATACTCCACTCCACTGGTCCTTCCGCCACCACCATCGCCACTGCGATCAGCAACCTACAAACTACTGCGACGTCCCGCAGTGTCAGTGACTGGCGACCAAGGGACCAGCGATCAAGCGAACCTCGCGACTCAAAACTCACTCCGTCGTTCAAAAGCTCTCACGACTGCCTCCAAGCGCCTCGAGCATCGCGACCACGTCGATCGCGCTCGGACGCTCGGCCGGGTCACGTCGCAGGCACAAGTCCGCGACGGTCTTGATCTGCTCGGGGCACTCGTCTGTGAAACTCGGGTGCAGCGTGCCAGCCATCACCAATTTCAAGATGTGGAACGGCTGCAGCGGCTCCTGGTGGCCCGAGGTCTTCGCGTCGTGGTATGGCGCCGTGCAGGTATCCAACTCCGAGAGCAGCACGCCGAAGGAATAAATATCCGATTTCTCCGAGTACACCGTGCCCTCGAGCACCTCCGGCGCGGTCCAGTAAGGTGTGCCCACGCCCACAGTCATACAGTTGTCCCCGTAGCTGCGACTCACGCCGAAGTCGATGAGCTTGGTCTGAAAGTTCTCGGTCAGCAGCACGTTGCGCGCCTTCACGTCGCGGTGGATCAGCGGCACCGAGCGGCAGTGCAGGTACTGGAGCGCTCGCGCAACGCCCGTGGCCAACGGCAGCTTGTGACGTGACCAGGTCATGCTCGCGCCGTTCTTGCGCAAGTGGCCCTGCAGGTCGCCTTTCGACAGATACTCCATCACCATACACAGGTTCTCGAGCGTGTTCCACGCCACGCCGATGATCTTGAGGATGTTCGGGTGGTCGAGCGTGGCCGTGAGTTGGATCTCGTCGATGAACGTGTGTACGTCCTCGGACGTGCGCTTCTTGGACTGCAGCAGCCGCTTCACCGCGACCACCGAGCTCTCGTACCTGCAGAGCCACACTTCACCAAAAGCTCCTTTTGCGAGGTCCTTCTCAAACACGATCTTGTCGTAGTTCAGGCGTCGCGAACGCAGGTTCTGGTCGTTCAGCAGCGCCGTGAGCAGGTTGTGGGTCGAAAACTGACGCGCCGCGCCTCGGTACGCGATGAGCGAGTCGGTGGCGATCATATACGGGTCGCCCTTGGACTTTGGGGTCATCAGTGCCTGGTCCAGCGTGCTCGTGGCCGCGCCACCACCGCCTCCGTTCTTGTTCGAGTTGAAGTTGCCTCGGTACTTCCTTCGATAGCGTATGTAGCAGAGCACGCCGACCGCAACCACCGCGATGCCGCCGAGGATTGGCACCATGTACACGATGGGAAACCGGTTGCGCTCCTGCTTGGTCTTCTCAAGCCAGGCTTCCACGAGCGCACTGGGGGCCGGGTCTTTCCAGCCATTCACGGCCGCCTTGTCCGCCGTGTACTCGGCGCACGGGATGATGATCGAGCCGTAGACGTTCACGCTCGGGCACTTGTCCCACGCCGGTTCATTCTCGTCCGCCGTGGTGTGCACCGCGAACACGAGGAAGTCTTTGTGGAAGACGTTGTCGAACCACGAGTGGCGCTCGAGGTTCATGGTCGGGATCGCGTCTTTGTCGCCGCCCGTGGCCCACATGGACATGTGTGTGACGCCGTCGGCGACGCCCGGCGTCGCGCAGTGGGACACCGAGAGCATCATGTCCCCGCCGCAGATCTCGGACCGGTACGTTTCGAAGCCGTTCGGGTCCGTGCAGTTGGACGTTGTGCAGTTGGCGCTCAGGTAGTCAGCCCTGGACACGCCGATGTTCGCCATGGACACGCCGTTCGTCGTGTAGATTTTGACAAATTTCTGGTCGGACCCAGTCGAGAACGCGTACCCCGAGTCCCACACGAGCGCGCGCTGCAGCAGCGGCGGCAGCTGTGGGAATGAGAGCTTGAGCGATTGCAGCCGACTCTGGATCTCCGACGGCAGGTCGCTGTCCAGGTAGTTGAGCTGGCCCGCCGTGGCACCGTCCACGTGGCGTCGGTAGTACTGCTGCGCCAGGTCGGACGTGCTACCGTTCCACTCGAACGTCGGGTCTGTCGGCACGGTCACAGTCAGCCGGCGGCGCAGACTGGAGGACCCTGACACGCTGCTACTGTTGGGGACCTGGACGCTCAGGACCGCGGCGGCGCTCAGCACCGCGGCGCCGAGGAGGCACGCGCGCACGCGTCGAGATGAGGAAGATCTCGAAGAGCTCCGGTCGACGGCTGTTCCTGCTGTCTTCATGGTTTATCTGCTCTCCTCCACCTGTGGGTTCTGGCTGGAGGGTTACGTTTGTTGTTGCTGGGTACACTGGCTTTTCCGCTCCTAAAATGTCAACCAACACCGCCGGCACTTGCGTGTTGCTTGTTTTGCTTGTTTTGTTTGTTTGCCTGTCTGGAACACGCGCAAGCCAGCAAGTAAGTGAGTGAGCGAGAAAGGAAGCGTGCGCGCGTGGGGTTGTCTTGCGATCGATCCCAACAGCACAACACACTCGCCAACTTTCACCACTTCACTTGCGCAGGAGCGAGAGAGAATGGAAGTAACAATGAGGGTTGGCGCGTGGCGTGGCGTCTTCACGGCTGGTTCTGTTGTTGTGTGGTGCTTTTCTTGGCTTGCTGGGTGGGCGAGACGCGAAGAGGGGATCTTGACGGGATGGGTCCGCTTGCGCTCCGTCTGTTCCCTCTGTTGCTGGTTGTGTGCCGGTGCTTTTGTGCGTGGAAGGTGAAGGGCTTTACCGCGCGAGTCGGTCATTACGGTACGACGCACTTTTTATCAAAGAGAAAAAGAAAAAAAAGTGGAACGAAGGACAAGGGGTTATGGATTCGGGTTACGTTTTGTTGCTTTGCTGATTGCTCAAGAAGAAACGCAAGACTGGAGATACACTGGAGTTCTTCATCTGCCTGCGGCGAGTGATAGCAAAAGGAAACCCGCCACCCACAGCAAGCTGCACAACAAAACGGCATGCTAAACACACACATACACACAATACACACACACAAACCAGCCAACAGGTCAACAGGCCAACAAGCCAACAAGCCAAAACAAACCAGCAAACAAGCACACGCAACAAATTGGCTTGCAATTTGTATCGCAGCCGCAACCTTGGTGAGGTGCTGGTTGTCCTTCAAAGTACGTATTGATCTCGGTTGATGATGCGACGCCGGCGGGTTCATCAAGCCGCGTGCGGCGATTGGCTGGGGGGTTCGCAACTTCAATGTCCAAAACGAAGAGTGGGCTGTTTGACTGGCCCCAAAGAGAAAATGCACCGACACAATGGAAACATAGTGAAACCAAGTTTAAAAGTGTATGCTTTATTTCTTATTTTTGAGGCAAAATATTGACTTTGGAATTTTTAGTAAAACCTTCATTTTTGTCACTTTTTGTGATCCGCCACTTCAGCTCTCGCGCTGCATTTTGCCAGTTTTTAGAGACTTGCGAACTGGAGAGCGACAAAATTCAGCGCGTTGGCTGTTTAGCACAGGAGCGCAATCAACTTCAAATCTCAAGCGTGTATCAATCAAATGAGCCGTTCGACGTCCATCTTCTCGCTGATGTCACCACTGAACGGATCCATCAATCCATCAATCAATCGCTATCTCCTCGCTCTCATTTTCTATCATCTTCGCAACTTTCCCAGGTGTTGGCACCACAGCCCACGTCACTGGTGCTTGGGGGCGTGCTCTCTGCTACGGTACAAATGTGCCGCAACCACCTCAACTTTGTTTTGCCGGTTTGCCTGGGATCTGCCGCAGGGCCACCGCTGTGAAAGAGATGTAAGTTTACTTGGCGAGTTGTATCATTTATTGAATTTGTTTGTGAATTTTGTTCGCTGGTGATAACTATTCCTCAAAGAAGAGAATGAGCCGATGCTAGGAATTGCAGCCATATAACGATAATTCAGGAGCCACCATGGTGTCATGTTCTCGGTCCTGCTGATCAGATAGATCAATGTTGAAGCAGACAGAGAGACTTGACTGTCAAGCTGGAGAGGGTCCACCGACTGATCCGGTTACTCCGAGGTGCAGGTCGCCAGCAGCTGTCGAAGTATCAGTATCAGAATTACACACTGGAAGTGAGAGTTTATAGGCAAAAATGCTAATTATTTCCGTTGTCACGCATAACATCTTCAAATCTGTATCACTGCATAAGTGACGAGAGGGATAGATCCATTCCCGAACTTCAAGGTGTACATAGCAGATACAGAACGTGAGGAGCTCCGTTTCTGAATTTCGGATGCCTCACCAGAACACGAGTTGACGCACAAAACAACAGAGTTCAATTGTTGAATGCACGCGTTGTACGTCTGACACTCGCAACGACTGATGATGGCGGCAAAATGCAACGAGCAGATCTCTTGTGATGTGGGTGTCAAAACCCAAAGGTGCTACAGTAACGCCCCTTTCTCAATTAAAAAGAGTAGCAGGCGAAGACAGCAAAACGGAGGGTGTGCCGGAAGCTTCCGGACTCATCATGCCCTGATTGTAATCTGTATCACATGCACCTGCACCCACACCCGCAACGCGTATTCACCCGAGTTGACGGGGCAGCGTGTTCTTTCAGAATGTACTACCTCCATAGCTGCACCTGTCTGCCCACCGAGGCAGCAGATAATAGAAGAGAACCAAGACACCGGCACAGCCACCGCACCTCCACATCAGGGCTATACATCGAGAAGATGACGACGCATCCTCTCCCTCACACATCATACACACACACACACACACACATGAAAAGGCAACTTCAAGTGGTTTGACTAAACGTTCCTCTCGAGCACCTGCTCGAGAATGCTGCGTCTAATCCGGCGTTTCGATGGATCGCACGGGATTTCGGGCCAGGTTGCTTGACGACGCTCCATCTTCCAGCTGGCATTCTGTTGCAGAGCCTCGGGCTCTTGTCCATGGTGCCAGACATCCAAACACTAGTTGCAACTTAGCTGGGTCCAACATGTGATAGCAACACCCACAACATGAGGAAGTAATGCTGGTTGCAGCAAGTACAGGTATGCCTGGATATAGTCCAAGAAACCGAACAACTGGAACGCATCCAGCAGTCATCGCTTCCTGCTTGAAGTCGTGATGCTCACCGAAATGAACTCGCTTTGCGCTTGGTGACGTGTGACCAACAGCTCCTTGTGCTGGAGCTCATGAGTTTCATGGGGGCAATGAAGGAGCAAGCGACTGCTCGGGGGCACTATCAAACACACTCAGCCACACGACGCCGATTGAAAAGATCGGCGCAGGCTCGCGCTGATCTGGTTTACGCGGGCTGCCTATTCAGGGGTAAGCTTCCCATGGGGGCATCTAGCGCTTCAAGTTGGCCGGGTCAAGATCTGTCTATTGCGATTTGAACACTTCGGCCACAAGAGCTGCAGTCTTTGATTGGATTGCCTACCATCGTTGCCTGGTTGCCACTTGTTATAGTTTTTCGTTCCCCATTGATGGAGGAGATAGAGGTTAGTTTGACATACCACCTCGCCCTTGCACCACGATGGTAGTTGATCATCGGGTAGTATCGAGCCGGAGTACTAAAGAACACGATCAACCTTGGTTGCGTTCTTTTTCATTAATGTGTCGGAATTGGGAAGTGGTCACGAATGGTAAGAACTGAACCAACCTCCTCGAAAGTTTTTCACCTGGTTCACACATAGTACTGGTCCTTGAATTTAGAGAATTGGTATCCGAATACGCCCGAGACATTTGTTAAGGTTGCTTTGTTTCAAAGAGAATACACGCAGACGAAACAAGTAAATAAATGCTGCTTTATGTCCTGGGTAGGTACAGGACAAATACTTCGGAGATGAGTTTAGCAACTCCGAAGGGAGGTGTGCAACATGTAGGCTACTTCCGCTGCTGCTGGACGCTCGATAGGATTCACAGACACACACGCATTCGCCAGCTCGACAATCTCAGGATGGGCATTCGGCGAGAACTGCACTCTCAGTTTGCCCAGTGAGACCATTTGCAGGATCGCAGTGTCTGGGATGCGACGACCGGACTCGGATTCTTTCACTTGAGAGTACGGCAACGAGTGCGAGTCCAACTCAGATAACACTACTCCGAATGAGAAAATATCGGACTTCTCGTCGTAGCGCTCACCCATCATCACCTCCGGCGCCATCCACAGCGAGGTTC
>JALBZB010000560.1:0-23653 GCA_038050625.1 Pythium sp. MPC-2022a | reverse complement strand
GCCCCCCCCCCCGCTGGGTGTGAGTTGAGCTGCTGGGCCAGGACTCAGATCGTTCACGTCATTGGTGGCTTGTAGTTGGCAACTGGTGGTGAACGAATGACTGGAATCTTGAGAAACACGCACACACCCAAGCATGCATGACTCAAAAGATTCTTTTCCACTCGATTGAGCTGAACTCGAGAAGTTCGTAGCGTGGTCTATCATCTCACGGGATAAAAAACTCCATGCTTGATACGCTCAGTAGGGGGACCGTAATGAGTCAGTTTGCGGAGCTGCGAAGTTGAGCTCAAATAGCACTGACGAGGTCTCGCGCAAGAGTACCAGCCGAGGTCCGCGGTTTGTGTTTGTGTAGTGAGTCCGGCTTTGAGTCCATCTACTGTTGCAGAACTGTTCACTAAAGACCGCGAATGATGAAGCTGTGGTATAAAGGTTGAGCTCGGTCGAAGTTGGAAGTGTTTACCTGTGAATCTCCGTGTTACTCGTAAAGCGACTCGTTAGTGGAAGCGAGGCGCTCGAGGCTTTGGTAGGAACTCGTTTTTAAGCTGCACTTCTGAGTACTGAGCTCAAAAGTTCATCACTGAAAGTGTGCTTCCCTTTGTGATCAGCTGGGATGAAAAGGCACACAAAATACAGCCAACAAATAAATGATAATGTCCAAATGCTCACTCAACTGGAGTTGAGTTGAAGGCTCAGGATCGCAACACCTCGTGCATAGAACGCGCATAGCTCACAGCAATATTTGTATCTGGTGCAAACTGAGCGGTTGAGCAATTGTGGATACAAAATGCTCATGTTGCGTGGGTTGTTTGTATTGTGACTGATGAACGAACACAGGTGGTGCAGCATCCGCTGTTGTGGGCTTACTCTGCACCAGTTGCTGCAACAACACACCCTTGAACGAGCTCTTGGCCGTCAGTGAATAAAGAGGCACTTCAGGGGGGAAACATGATTGCCTGCGAAGACTCCCTCACAAAAAAAGTGGCAGCCCTCGCTGTTCACAGGTTGAAACAAGGTGAGCAATGTCAACCACTTGGGTTGAAATGGGCATTGAATGCTCAGTGACCCCCCATTTTGAACCTGAAAGATCTGTGAGACCATCACTCTGTCTGACAAATACTTTCGGACCAATCGCTGCACTTCAACTCATCACTCATTGGTCGAAACCATGTCTGAGAATAAACCATCACTCTCAAAAATGGGTTTTCAACCAATGAGAACCTTTTCAATACGATCTGATTGGTAGAAATGCGCTGAATAAAAGATCCCGCAATCTTCTTTTATGCATCTCCCCTTTGTTGCGATTCTGTCATTCCGCATTCTTTGGCTCAACAGGAAGAAGAGGAAGAAGACACGAGACGAAGATGGCGGAAGGCGTGTGGCAGAGCGCGGCGTTCATCGGGCTCTTTGGCGACCCGTTCCTGCGTAGCACACCCTACGAGGCCGGCGGCAGTCCACAGGCGCTCATGGGCTCGCTCGACGCGTTCGCGCAGGTGCTGCACCCGCAGTCGGCGTTTGTGCAGAGCGCCGCGACTGGACAAGACGACCCCGTGGCGTTCGTGTTGACGGGGCCGCAAGAGCAGTTTGTGCAAGAGAAGCTCATTCCCCAGTTGCTCCAGTGCAAGGAGTGGACCGAGAAGGCAATGAAGATCGCGGATGCCAAGCAGCTGCAAGCGTTTCTTAAAGAGTGGAAAGCTCAGCTGCAGAACCTACAATGTGGCGAGCCGATGCTCATTCCCGGTGGGTTCATCAGCAACATCTCGAGCCACACGATCATGTACATCGTTGAGAAGATCGACGATGAGAACTACACATTCACAGTGTGCAACAAGGGGCCAGGCGCAGACATGTACCACCCGCAAACAGTGTCCAGGAGTGTGAAGGACAGCACAGAAGTGATCAAGAATGACTGCGAGAAGATCCGAGTGCAGTCATGTGTGCAGATTGGCTCGATCCCGCCAAAGCGCTTTCTGGATATGGCGTTTTGGACGATGCTGTTCTCGCTCTGGGTGCGAAAGCCACCGTCCGAGTACCACCGAGTGGAGACAGTCTACGACGTGTTGCTGCCGTGGCTCGCGGGAGACAAATTGATCCCGATTGCGTTTGAAGAAGCGGAAAAATCTCCAATGTGGACGAATACCGGTCTTGGAACGGTGCACACGCCTCAGCGAAGCAACTTGGGCTTTTGCAAAAGCACAATTGAAGCAATTCGGTACATGTGCATTCGCTCTGGCGCGTTCTCGCCTGCCGAAGTGAAATATGTGATTTTCTACAAACTCCGATACCGATTCTTTCAGCGAACAGTCCTCGATTTAGAGATGGTGAACAATCCCTCAAAAGCACTCGCTGAAGGAGTCTTGGACAACGCGCTGCAAACGCTCTCGTCAATTTCACTGCTGGACTCGCTCCAAGGAAGCCACAGCATCGCGTCTATCCCTCCAGATGCGGTGGTCGGAATCTACTTTGCAAGATCGACTTGCGCGCCGTGCCGAAAGTTCACCAAGATGTTGACTGCGCTGACTCGCGAACTCCGAGCTTCGAACCGCAAGCTCGTGATCATCGTCCTCTCTGTGGACCAAGAGCAAGCCGACTACACGGCCCTTGTTGGCAACCTGCCTGCCGAATCCTGGCTGATCGTCCCATTCACTGAAATTGAAGCCCGCAAGCAATTGATTCAGACGTTCAGAGTGAATGTAGTGCCCACTCTCATTCTTCGTGGACTGGATGGCAACATTCTGACACCACGAGGTCGAGAACTGGTGCAGTCTGATCCGACCGGACGCTTCTTCCCGTGGAACAGCAGCGACTTCAAGCTGCCGAAGGCTGCGCTATCACTGTCGGACAAAACCTGCATTGACATGGTGATCAAGCAGATTGGTCAGAAGACGCTGGTGCAAAACTCCAAGAGCAATGTCAGTAGATCTGGTCTCAGCCACGTGAATGCTTTGATGGCGCGAGTAGAAACGCTTGTGAAGGAAATCAGCACGGCGAACGCTGGCGAGCCGTCGCAAGAAGATGCAAAGTTCAAGCCTGAGATCCCGTTCATTTCGCATGCGAACGCAGGAATGTTGAAGCTCAAGGGAAAAGAAGATGAATACGGTGGAAACACGGCAGAGACACACGCGCCAACTCTTGGCAATTTTCTCGACGTCCCCGAGAGAGTGAACTCGATCCCTCTCGCTGTTGCAGCGCTGGTGCGCTGTCGAAACCTGTGCGAATCCCTGCTGACCCGAGCGGCAGAAGGGTCGTCGTCGTCTCGGATCTCGTTGCACCACGAAGTGATCCAACTTCTCACGAGCCTCTTGGTTGAAGTGCTTCCAGTGCCTGACCCGTCCCCTGACGCTGGTGGTGCATCAACTTGCATGTGGCGGCAGCCGGTGACCAAGGAGATGCAGCTGCGGTGTTTGAATCTGATTTATTCGTCGCTGATGACTCTGGGCTGCGTCTGGCAATCCATGGAGCAGCCGTCGCGCCACTTTGATTCCGAGAGGTCGTTGGCGTCGCTGTGTGCGCTGAGCATGTTCGATGCACTGCTTCGCACTCCAGCCTCCGACGAACCATTGGAAATCTCTCTGATGATGGAGCAAGAAGATGGATATGTGCTGGGACACAAATTTTGCAAGGCGAACTTTTCTCTCCAGAAGATGACGTCGCTCATGGAGTTCGCGCGTCCGAACTTTTGCATCGCGCGTGGCCGTGTGCTGGCGTATTTCAACAAGCAAGACGAAATCTCAAAGTTCCAGCTGTTCCAGTACCACATGCCCGAGGACAAAATCGAGCTGAAGAAGTACTCGACAACGTTGATTTTCTTCCGGCAGCTCATGGAGAAGTACAACTACCAGCTCATTGAGCCAGACAATCCAACTCCACCGACCGAGATGGAAGCTCTGATGGAGTGGTTCTGCAGTGAGGATACGCCGATGGCTCGCGAGCATCCGGAGGTCGGGTTGGCGCGTGATCTTGTGATGGTGGTGAAGTTTTTATCGACCATGGAGACGAAGGAGATCGAGTTGATGCGTCGACGAGTTGCTCACCAGCACTGGCAGATGTGGCAGCTCTCGTTTGACGACTCTACGTCAAGCCACCGACGCAACTTCTTTGGAATGCGAGGGCTCACTCGGATCCTGAACGCAACCCTGAAGTGGGAAGTGACGAACTTTCGCGGCAGCGACCAGGACATCGCAGATGTTGAGGTCGTCGGATTCATGGAGCGCAAAATCTTCTTTGGCGAAGGTCCAGTGATCTCAAGTCCAGCTGAGCTCGGTGCGCTGCTGTCGAGTGCCTCGAAGAATTCCACGACTGCGCAGAGTTTGCCGTCGCCGATCACGGAAGATGACGTCATGCATCTGACAGACTTGCCGACGTTCAATGGCACGCTGTCAACGGAAGAGTCCGAGTACCTGATGAGCTATTTGACCGTTCCGTATTCGCGGATCCCGCTCATCGCGGCGTTTTTCTCGTCCCGAGACCGCGTGACGTATTTGTTCAACCCGATGCTTCAAAATCTTTTCCGGGCTGTGCTGTTTGAGAGCGGAGACTGGGTCACGGACGAGAAGAAGGAGGACGTGTCCCACGTCCCACTGCGAAAGTCGACGCTTTTGCTGCACGAAGAGGCAATCCAGCGGGTGTTTGACGCCCGGGTGCAGCACCAAAAATGTGAAGATCACCTCGGAACCATGAACGGACTTCTTTTGAATGAGCTCATTTACGCCCCCAACGCGATCATTGCGCCGTTGATGAAGATGCTGGACGCGATCAAAGAACTCGGCGAGGCGTCGGTGCACTCGGCAGATGCGAAGTTTATCCTGTTTATGATCAAGCTTGCGGTCGATGTGCTGCGCTACGTGACCTTTGCGATTGACTACTGTTTGGTGAATGATGGGAGTGGGAAAGCCGCCAAGTTGGAAACGTATCGCGAATTATTGGTGGGATATGCTTTCGGATTTGCGCATGCTACGCTGCACAAGTGGAGAGAGGAAGCCGAGTCGGCGAACAATCTGCAGACTGCTTGCGTGATCCACTCGTATCTCGCGCTTCTCCACATCAGTCTTCGCGCGTCCGAGTACACGCCTGAGCGGGTTTCCAGCATGATCGGATCGGTCGCGTATGTTCGAAACTGGCACTGCTTTGGGATGAAGCTGTCTACGGAAAATGCGGATGAAAAGTCCGGTCTATCGGCAGAAGAGCGACTGCTGCGTTGGCTGCAAGCGCAAGGCATCAACACTGAGAATGTGTCCAAGAACTCGCTTGACAAGTACCTGAAGGGGCGACCATTGTATCTGAAGATTGGCATGCAAACCATCCAAGCACCTAGCATTGTTGCGCTGCGCGATGGTGATGGAAATGAGCTGCAGCTTCCGCCAGGTGAAGTCTTGGAAGAGGAGATTTTTGAGACAATCCAGATTCACCGCCGTGTTGTTGTGAAATGGCTCACGAGTCTGGGGAAGAACGTCCGCTATGAGGTCTTGGGGTCCATTGTTCGCATTGCGTTGCGGTCTGCCGACTCAGACGAGAAGCACGACTGGAGTGAAGAAGCTGATGTGACTGGCGCTGGAAGATACTTTTGCAAGAAGACGGAGCTCAAGTTGGACACTCAGACGGGCGAGATTCTGTGGCGAAACGATGAGTTGAAGCCTGTTCCAGACTCCATGACTCAGTACGCCGACTTCAAGGCGATTTTTGGGAGTAAGTCGCTTCACTGCGGTCTTGTTGCACGACAAGAACACCGGCTGTGGGTGAACATCATCGGCACAGACTTCGAACTGGTCGAATGGGACGACCCCACCGACTCAATCGATCAGGGAGTCGGTGCGCCAGTGCTGTATATTCGGGGCAATGAGACGCAAGCGGGAGACGATTCGGCATCGGACGAACTGAAGATGTACTGGGAATGCCCTGCCTGCACGTGCGCAAACTTCAATGGTGACAACCCCAACGCGTTATGTGACGTTTGTGCGACTCCCCGAATTACTCGTGCACCAGCCCTCGCTCAGGCGGACAAGAAGGACGAGTCGGATGTTGATGGGTACAAGTATATGAGAAAGACGTTCTCGCGTCCGTTCGACCCGTACTCTGAAGAAGACCATCCTCACCCTGATGAGCAGTGGTTTGTCGATCTTGTTGGCGGCGTGCTGCGCTTGCAGTACCCTCCGGATCCAGAGGAGAAGAAGCTGCAGTTTACGTTCTTCCTCCCTGAAAATCCTCTCCCAGCGAATGCCGTTCGCGTGCAGCTGATCGGACACGATCAGGGTCCGAAAGACAAGAAGGACATGGAGAAGATGCCGACGTTCAAAGAGATCGTTGCGTATCGAAAGCACCAGGTCATGCACATATACAGCCTCGTGACACACGGACGACGCTTGTACCGTAAGCTGATCTTCACGTCGAACTCGCGGATGAGTCTTCACGGATTCCCGCTTAATATCTCACCTGATGATGATCCCAAGGATCCGCTGCTGCTTCGCGCAGCTGGGGATCCACGCGAGCGTCAGACGAACGGCGGAACGTTGGTCATTCTGCGCAGAAACTTGGCGCTGAACGGTACGGAGCAGTTTGTTCCGCCCCGT
Organism: Pythium sp. MPC-2022a; assembly: GCA_038050625.1. Taxonomy (NCBI): domain Eukaryota; phylum Oomycota; class Peronosporomycetes; order Pythiales; family Pythiaceae; genus Pythium; species Pythium sp. MPC-2022a. The sequence goes on along the minus strand of JALBZB010000560.1, from coordinate 17,090 downwards.
CTTCTGCAGGGAGTTATCCCCAGCTGTCTACTTGAAGCATTCCGTTTCTGGCTGGGCAACGATAACAAACTGCGAGGCGAGCCAGTGGACGTTAAGTCGCAGTGGTTCCGTTACCGCGTGGAAGTCGAGATTGTGGACGATCGATCAGCGGTTATCACCCGAAAATCAATCAAGACATCATTTTCTCGCATCTCAAACCGTCGAGACGAGAGCGGATTTACAAGCGGAAATTCGCTGAGACCACCACCAGCCCCAGTTGCAGCTGCCACGCCTTCAGCAACTAGAGTAGGAGCGAAAGCATCTTCGAGTGCCACGTTTGAGATCCAAGATGAAGACGTGGTTCAGCTGATGGCGATGGGCTTCTCGTATGCTGCTTGTGGGATGTCTTTGCGCCAGAACCACAACAATGTGGGCATGGCAGCCCAGTGGCTGCTGGATGAGGCGAACCAAATTAAGATCGCTGAAGCGGAAGCCGCCGCAGAGTCTGGGGATTTGATCATGAGCGAAGAAGACATTCACGAACAGAATGTGGCGCTTCTGATGAGCCTCGAGCCGCTGCCTTCGCGTGTAGCTGCGGAGTACGCACTGGAGATCTTTGACAAAGATATCGAGTTGGCGAAAGCGTGGTTGAGCGATCCTAACAACCAAGACGAAATTCGTCGCGTTGAAGCCGCCACCTCGGAACGGAAAGAGTCTGTCGAAGAGGCTTTGCCAATTTCAATGGAGATCGACGACGAAGAGACGAAGAACGAAGAGCCTGGAGACACAATGGAAGTCATTGAAGAAACTTTCGGAGAGGCGCTCTTCTTGCTGAACGTGCTTGAGGTGGACGCAACCAAGGCAGCGGATATCCTCGAGCTTTCGAAGCTGCTTTCTCGCGTGGAAGATCTGTCGCACATTCTGATTTGGTGCGCTCCGAGCGAAAACAGTTCCATGGATGGCACTGCTATTAGCATCGCGTCGATTGCGTTCATTGAGCTTCCACGACTGAAGCTGAAGCTGAAGCCTCGACGAGAGTCTTCGGACTCGATTCGCTTGGACGTCTTGGATCAGAGCGGCTGGAGTGTAAGCGATTTGACGTTTGGAGTTCGCAGCGATGTGTCGAGTTACCTCCAGTCGATCATCAACCTCACCCCAGATTGCTTCGTGCTCGAGTCGGACACAAAAGATCTGAAGCTCATTTGCCCGAACCACGATGTCTACCGCCCAGCAGTCCAGGGAGAACCATTTTCGAAGCTTCTCGTGACGGATCGTGCGTCAATGGGGTGGCAGCAAGCAATGGAGACGAGGTTCTACTCCTACCCCATTCACTCGAGCCACACGTTTTTGCTCCCGCCGTCGCTGAGTTCCACGCTGTATCTGATCCTCACGAGTTTGCTTTCGAGAAACTACGCTGCTGCAATGGAGCTGATCATTGGTTGCAATGTGGACGTGAAGTTCACGGACGAAGAGAAGTGGATCTTTGATCAGCTGGAGAAAACGCTCGACGACCGTCATCCGAATGCTTGTGCATGTCGCATTCGACTGTCGCTTGGCGTGGCGTACAGCGACAACAAGATGCCGTGGAAGTTGCGACCAGAGCTGCATGACTACCTGACGACCACTTCGCACGTTGATGCGGTTTGTCGACTAACGCTGGAGGAAGAGAAAGAAGCGCTTGCGAACTGCCACCAACGATCACCGCTGCTGAGCTTGAGAAAGGCGTTTTGCGACAATGTGAGCGAGGAGAGCTCTGCATCGTTCGAGTTCAAGCTGACGCGAAGTCGCGTTGGTGGGCAGCCGTGGATGAAGCTGAGAATGTTTGGCAAGGATTACATGGCGACGCATGGGAAGAAGCTGTCAACTATCCGCTACAACCGACCGAAGCATTCGACGGGGATCGACAACAGTTTCCTGATTGAGGACGAAGAAGCCGCCAAGCTTGTGTGGAACTGTGCGGTTGTTGGCGATGAAGTGAGCGGCAGCAACCGTGGGCTGGGCTTTTTGTTCCTGTACGAGTGCCTCAACAACCAACTGGTAATCCGCCTGGGTGAAGATGAGTGCACGCGATCGTTCGGCGATCTCTTTGCGCGGTTCTTGCACCTGAAGCTCTCCCGATGGGGGCGTGAAACAGTCGAAGAAGGTGAGGAGGAGGGCGTTCCTTCATACCCAATGGCACAGCTCGCGTTGCTGGTCGCTCACCCGCACGAACGATGGTCATCGTCCCCGTGTGATCACGAGAGCACTCAAATGCTGTCGCGTGGTGCAAACTTGTACTCCAAGATGACGTACGGAACAGTGCTGAAGCTCTTCTTCGACAACAGTGTGGAGGAGTTTGAAGCCAAACTGCAAGCCCAGGGCCACCAGGATCGCGTGATCCGACCGATCAAGAGCCAATTCAGCCACGTGCACGACACTGCAGACAGCGTGTTCCACATCGAACTGGCACCAGCGGACTCGAGCGGCGACAACTTTGGACCATCAAACACTTCGTGCGACCAGCGCTCGTTCTCTGCAGTGACCAACCAGGCGATCAACCCGGAGTTCCCGCTGGACTCGATGGATGTGAAGAAATTCATCACGTTTTGCGACCCAGATATGAAAGTGACGGCCTCACTGCCGTTCGATCTATCGCAGCATCCAGCAGCGCAAACTGCTGCAGCAAAGGACCTGCTGAAGCGTCTGGGCGATGACATCAGCATCAACGCGAAGAGCGTCAACGAAAGTAAAGACGCGTTCATTTCTGGTGTGACTCCAGTTGAGATCGCGCTTTCGAGTGGATCGGCGGCCACGAATCTCCACGAACTGACCCAATCCTGCGAAAATCTGAGGAGCAACGACCGAGCAATTGTGGAAAAGCAGATCCTGCTGATCGAACAGGTGTTGAACGAGACAAAGGTCACAACGGATGAGCGCGAGCAAGTGGCGATCAACCGGTTTGTCATAGAGAGACGCATCGGCGTGTACCCTCGCGTCACGTTTGACTTTTTGACATCGCTGATGGCGTCGAATTCGTTTGAAGGCGACTTAAAAGCTCGAAACCCGTACATCAAGAGCATCCCCAAGGATATGATCGAGCGCATCTTAGCAGTTTTGTTTCTGTGCAACCGCATTGTGCACATCAATCGAACAATCCAATCTGCGCGCGCACTTCTGTCGCAGCTGACAGCACCAGTCTCCAGCTCGTCGATCGATATCTCGAACCGCTCCAAGCAAACGCTCCAGGCATCAAAGGATCTGGCCGACATGCTGCTGTCGAAGCGTCACTACTTGAAGCGGGCAGAGTCGTCGAGCTGGCAGTTTGACCCGCGCTTCCTGGTGTTCGAGTACGTCTTTGATCTCCTGCTTCGTGGTCGTCAAGTGCAGATGATTGACAGCTTCCTGGGAAGTCTGGCGCGAGGCGATTCTCGCGTGCAGCAGATGATCATGGGTGCAGGGAAGACGACGGTCGTGGGGCCGCTGCTGACGTACATCCTTGCCGACAAGCAGCATCTTGTGACGCACGTGATGCCGACCGCGCTCTTGGAGCAATCACGACAAGTGCTACGAAGCCGATTCAGCAACCTCGTACTCCGAAAGCGTATCTTCACGTTTGAGTTCGATCGCTCAGTCTCAGACGACCCGAACAACGCGATCAAGTTGTTTGTGAAGCTCAACCGAGCGCGCTTGCACGGTGACGTTGTCTGCGCGTCGCCCGAGTCGATCAAATCGATGATGCTGAAGCTCGTGGAGTTGTTGCACTCGCTGGAAGAGTCGACGGAAGTGATTGAGCTGCCCGTTTTGGCATCTTCGCAGAACATCCGACGCATTCGTCGGATTTTGGAAGACCGCTCGGAGATGGCAGATGAGCTGTACAAGGTGATTCGCTTGTGGCAGCAGGGTATCTTGATCATGGACGAAGTCGATGTGCTGCTGCACCCGCTTCGCTCGGAGTTGAACTTCCCAATCGGCAACAAGTTCCCAATCGACCTTGCAGCGAACCGATGGGAGCTGCCCATTCATCTCATCGACGCTGTGCTTGCGAACCCGACCGATGAACTCAGCCATTCGTCTGTGCTCGTGCAGCAGCTGCATCAAGTGCTCACCGAGGGCTACAAGGCGCACTCGCTCCAGAAATTCCCTCATCTGGTGCTGCTCGACATGGAGTTTTATGAAACCAAGATGCTGCCGATTCTCATGGAACTGGCGCTCGAGTGGCTCTTGAAGCACTTCCGAATGGGCAAAATGGACGTCGATCTCGACACGATCAAGCACTACTTGACGTGCTCTCGGGCAGAGCTGCAGGGCAACGAGGGTCTGCGTGCCAGCGTCGAAGGAGGGCTCTCGGACATGTCGATCAAGCTGCTGAACCTGGGCCGAGACTGGCTGCGCACGATCCTGCCGCACGTGCTGTCGAAGATCAATCGCGTGTCATACGGTCTGTTGCGAGGGGAACACGCCTCCGCAGCGTCAAGCAGCGGCGGAAACTCGCACTCGCGCCTGCTGCTGGCGGTTCCTTTCATCGGGAAGGACGTGCCTAGTCGATCGTCAGAGTTTGCGCATCCGGACGTGCTCATTGGACTCACGATCTTGGCGTACCGCTATGAGGGCATCCGCGTGTCTGATCTCGTCCGCATCGTGTCTCAGCTGAAACAAGATTTCAGTCGACAGCTTGGACCGCGAGACCAGCGTCCGGCGTGCGCATTGTTCCGGGAATGGGTTACTTCGGGACTCGCTGCGTCGATAAAGGAAGGCAAGACGAACAAGCAATCCGGCGCTGGGGTGCTTCCGCTCCCGCTGTTCCAGCTGCGGGATTCTGCGCAGGTCGCTCGCTTGCACTTTTTGGTCGCCAAGTTGTCTGGTGCCGTATACTACTACGTGCGGCAGCATGTGTTCCCGTCGTGCATGAACTTCCAGAAACTGAAGATCTCGGCGTGTGGGCATGAGCTGGGCAGCAACTCGCTGTTTGCCAAGCGCATCGGTTTCTCCGGAACACCGTCGAACCTTTTGCCAATGGACCTGGGCGAGTGCTTCTACGAGCCTCGCAGTGACGGCAGCATCTTCCAGGCGCTGACGAACAAGCGCATTGTGTCGATCGAGAGGAAGATCAACTGGACAGCGAAGAGTCTATTGCTGGACATCGCGCGCGCGAACCCACCGTACCACGCGTTGATTGACACTGGTGCACTGATCACAGGCTTTGAGAACCAGGAGGTCGCTGCGTTCCTGTTGTCGCACCTACCTACTTCAATGGAAGGTGTTGTGTACATGGATAATGAAGATCGCCAAATGATCCTTCTGCGCGACCACAACGCGCCGATGCCGCTCATCCAGTGCGGTCTGCACCCGTCGAAGCGCTTCACGTTCTACGATCAGGTGCACACCACGGGGATGGACATCAAGCAATGCGTGAATGCGTGCGCTGTGGTCACGCTCGGCAAAGACATGACGTTCCGAGACTACGCGCAAGGTGCATACCGAATGCGTGGCATCGAGACGGGGCAGTCGATCCATTTGTTCTTGATCCCTGAAGTGGAGAACCGAATTCGCCACGAGATGCTGCTTTCCCAGTCCCACCAACTAGCAGTGCAAGCGAAGGATCTCCATGAGTACTTGCTGCTGGTGCCGGCGTGGCTGTTGATTAACTCGATGCGCATGGAGTCCATGCAGTTGGTGCAGCTGTCGTTGCAGGAACTGCACAACACGTGGCGCAAGCGCGCGCTTAACTCGCTCATGGACGAGATCGACCACTCCACGAAATCAAACAGTGGCGCACAAACGAACCAGTCGATCGTTGCACGCATGCGTCGATTCATCGGCCCAGAAGAGTCGAGAGGCTGGCTGCGCGAGTGTGTGAACAAGTTCCGCGTTGAGATTTCGTACGCAGTCGAGTCGACCGTGCCGATCAAGAAGGACCTGGCGGAGGTGATCACCATTCTCGTGCAGAAGAACGAGAGTTTCCTGAAAACGACACCGGAACTCCAGCGCATTGAAGAGGTGAAGCAGCGTCTGGCGCACTCGTCGAGCCACCACCTCGCTGAAGACGGGTCGGAGCAAGGCGATATGCGTCTCACTGCTGAGGTCGTGCATGAGAATGAAGCGGAGGCGGAAGAAGAAGCAGAGGAAGAAGCCGAGCAGGAGGAGCAGAAGATGAGCGCGTTCACGCGTGACGACGAGCACCCGATCCCGTGGAGTGCGAATGTGCTTGCGCAGACCCCCGAGCTGACCAAGGACGAAGAGGACGGCGTGTTTTATCCGTTCTCCAAGTTCCAGGCGCACACGGAGTGTCCTGCGATTGGGTTCCCAGCGCATCTGTTGGTGTCAGGGAACTACTTCCGCCGTCGATGGGTCGGCCTCGGCGAGCGACGAGTGAAGAACGTCGGATTGATCTTGGAGTGGTCACCGCTCTCCCAGCAAGAGACGATGAAGAAGATCGTGCACCACTTGTTCATCAAGGTGATGACCGAGAACCCAGGCATTGCGCCGAACGAGGCAGCAGTGAAGGCGCTCGGTCTCGCGTCTGAGCTCCCAGGGATGCAGGGAAGCCAAGTGTCGAGTGCACTGAAGAGCGACGTGCAGCAAGTGGTCGAGGAGATGCCGGTGTTTTTGGTCGCGCTGTCGTTGGCCGAAGGAGAGACCATCCGCCGCATGATCCACAAGAACCACCCAGTCTTCCAGACGAGCCAGGTGCAGCTGCGAACGTGTGAGGGAGAGCTTGTCGAGAGCTCGTCGTTTGCGTCCTCGTGGGGCAACTCGGCGTCGCTGGAGACCTCGAGCCGCAAGAAGCAGATCGCCGTGGGCATCCAGTGTTTGCGCTTCTTCAACAATGAGATGTACTTCTCGCCCTCCGAGTTGGGGTTGTTGCTTGAGGGACTCGCAGAGATCCCGCTCTCGCTTCGTCACGAGTTTTTTGAGTGCTGTTTGCGCCTGCGACGCCGCGAGCGTCATTTGTGGGGTGACACACCGCTCGCCAAGGTATTCACGAAGAAAGACGAGTGGCATTTGCTCAGCGCGCGCGCTCGCATGCAGCAGTTCCAGCAGAGTCTCAAGCAGAAGAAACGCAAGTTCCACTTGGCACCGGCGCTGCGTCGCTTTGACGAGAACGAGGACGGCCGCCTGAGCGCTGAAGAGATCCTCAAGTGCTTTGAGAGCTTCCAGTTGGGCTACTCGTCTGCTGAGCTGAACGAGATCATCAGTCTGATTGCGGACGTGAGTGTGTTTGAATCCAAGGGCGGAATCCCCATGGAGACCATTTGCGCCGCGTTCGGTATCGCCAAGCAACAGATGGAGGACGCTCTAGAGAAGGACGCGATCAAGCAACAGGGAGGAGGTCTGAAAGAGGAGCTCTTGACCTGGAGCTGTCCAGTGTGCACTTTTGCGAACGAAGGCAACGCCGAGATCTGCGGTGCGTGCAATGAGCCAAACCCGCACCTGCACGATGAAAAGACGAGCGCCAGCGCGAATCAGCAGGGCTGGCGATGCGGCAACTGCACGTTCATCAACCAGCCCAGCGACGTGGCGTGCGCGATCTGCGAGCTCGGTATGGATGGACAGCGCGAGGTGCCACGCGGCAAGTGGATCTGCGCAGGCGAGCAGGGCGGGTGCACGTTTTTCAACCCGACATCCAATTTCTATTGTGAGGTGTGCAACCGCGCGCGACCCGATTTGGCGTCGACGAGATTTTAAATCAACGTCAAGACAAGAACAAGACAAGAGAGGAGGTAGTGATTGTGATGAACGAGTTGTGAGTGTGGAAGCGCAGTCAAGACGAGTGAGACGACTGCTGCCAACATTGACAATGCATATGAAATGAAGGGAAGACAAGGTTCGAAAGACCGTCTCGAGTGAGTAACAAGCGAATGAATAAACGATTTGAAACTTGGTTTTGAGTCAGTTTGTTGTGAGAGGTTGTCTGCAGGAGTGTGAGTGAGTGAGTTGCCAAAACGGATGCTGTGAGTATAGGTGCGGGTTTCCTATACTCAGTCGTTGGTTGTTTCCTGCTTGGACCACCCCGCCTGACCTGACCTGACACGCTATACTTGTGCGCTGAATTATCCCATGTCTTGTTTTTCACGCGTGGATGGATGTGGATCAGTTGGTTCGCATCGCCTCGCTCTTCAGGTTGTGAAGGCGAAAGGAGGGGGATAATTTTGGACGGGCATGGGATTCGGCTGTGGTCTGAGGTGTGATGCCAAGAACAGAATGTGAGACCGTGGCTGGCTGAGCGCCTCCGCTCCTCCGCTTTCTCTCTCAATCTCCAATTTGCAGCGTCGCCGGCTCAGTTCCTCTCCTGGCCCCTGTCTCCATCTCCAAGCCAACCACTCACCAGGCAAGTACCCAAAGCCACTCGTCCACGATTTCTTCGTCTTCTTTCCGCCTCTCGACAGCCAGCAGCAGTATGGAGTCGCGCATGTCGGCCACGGGCAACAGCATGAAGAGCATGAAGATCAGCATGGAGAGTGAGCGCATGTTCAACGACCTGGAGGAGGAGATGTCGCCGTCACCGTCCTCGCGCGAGATGCGCCGCGGGTCGTCGCGCCTCATGTCGCCGAGCAACTCGGCGTCGTCCATGTCGACCGCGAGCCGCGTGAGCGTCAAGGACCAGCTCTACTCGCTCGAGTGCAAGGTGCAGTCCCACGAAGACACGATCCAGAAGCTCATGTCGATCCATCAGGCGGACAAGTCGCTGCTGCTCTCCAAGATCGAGGAGATCACCGAGCGCATGGGCGAGGAGCTCCACAAGATCCGCATCGACTACCAGAAGAAGCTCAACACGGCGAGCGAGGAGATCGAGCGCCTCAACAAGTGCCTCAACGTGCAGCGCGGTCACATCACCACGCTCCAGGAGCAGTGCCAGTCGCTCCACAAGCACGTCGTACAGGTCGACGACGATGTTACCAAGCTCGCCACTGAGGTGCTCGGCGAGTAGACGAGTATTAGTAGACTAGACTAGACACCACCATAATTTTATCTATAGAGAGACGCACACAGGATAGCATATCACAAGCATAGCTACTTATTAAATAGATGCACTCACATTCTTCATTTCTGTCACTTGTCACTCCTCGTCCGTGTCGACGGCGCGAAGCAGCACGCGCACCATCTCGGCCGAGATCTCGGTCTCCTGCGCGACCTTGGCAGTGGCGAACTCCGGGTCCGAGAGCAGCACGCTGAGCATGCGGCGGCACGACCGCGTGGCGAAGAACGCCTCCTCGACGATTGCCACGAAGATGTTGAGCACGACGTAGATGAAGAGTGAGATGAACGAGTAGAGGTAGATCTTGCCCGAGAGCGCAAAGTGGTGCAGGTCGAACACGTCGAACGTGTCGAGGATCACGTCGCCGTTCATGACCGCGAAGAGCGTGGCCATGGACGCGCTCATGCTGCCAAACTCCTTGATGCGCGTGCCAAAGTAGATCGTGCCGAAGAGCGCATACCCCAAAAAGATGGGCGACACGCCGATGAGGAACTGTAGCACGCGCGGCGCCCCCCACTTGAGCGTGAGCACGATCGAGTAGACGTGGCTGTTGTGCTCCAGGTACCCGACAAGGCAGCTCCAGAGCAGCAGCACCGCCGTCGCATGCAGCAGTCGGTGCCAAAAATGGATCGGCACATGCGCTTTGAGGAAGAACAAGCTCCAGATCGAACTGGCGAGCAGCAGTGCCAGCGATGTGAACACCACGAGCTGCCTGTGAATATGTGGATGGATTGGGAGGGAGCCTCTGTTAGTAAGATAGTACTTTCAATAGAGAGAATGGAGAGTAATGAGAATAAAACGTACAGTCCGTTAAAGAGCTTGAGCTTGAGCACGAAGGGGATCGTGGACCACGACCCGAACGCCTCTTTCTGCAGCTTGTCGACGCGGCGGCGCTGCTTCACTGCGTCATCATCATCCTCGTCGCCTTCAACTTGGTCGCCACTCTTGAGGTCGACGTTCTCCGAGTGTTTGGTCCTGTTCGAGTGACTGGCCTCTCGCTGGACGTGATCATTCAAGAGCTCCTGCGCTCGATTGATCCTGAGTAGATACCACAATAACAGCATTGTCAGAGTGTGGATGCATTTGAAGAACACAAAGTTACCAAACCCACAAACTCACATTTTGTACGAACGCAGCAGAGCCTTGCCGCTCAGCGCCATGTATACGAGTGTCACAAGTGCGATGACGATGTGGAGCCACACGAAGCGCTGCTTGATCGCGCTCCAGAAGGATCGGCTGGCGCAGCGCGCGACATGGCTCTCGTCGACCTCGGCCTTGAGCTGTGCGTTCTCGACCGTCGAGAAGCTCACGTGAACGTGCCAGCGGAAGCATTCCTGGTAGTAGTTGCCGTACTGGAGGTCCTTGAGAAAGAACGAGAAGCGCACTTTGTGTAGCGATCGCAGCAAGTGCTTTTGCTGCTTGGGCGTCATCTCCGGATCGAATGGGCCGATGGGAGCAAGCGGATCCTGCGTGACGTTGTAGCTCTTCATCTCCACGCGTCCACTGGGCAGCAGCCGCCGTGTCACCTGCATTTCCATGGGCGCGATCTCCCCTTTGGCAGTAAGCAGGTACTCGTAGTTCGCGACCGACGCGTTGCCGACGCTGAAGTACGCCTCGCGCATGAACGCCAGCGCCTCGAGTGTCTCGTTGATCGTGAAGAGCTCGCGCTGGTACCGCGGGCTACAAGCAGAGTAGGAGGAACAGGAACAGGGTCAGAATGCTGTCATCTGAGATGTGGGTAATGTAGAGAACAGCGTTCGTACACGATGCCGATGGTGCTTCCTGGTGGAAGGAAGAAATACGCCCTGGCGGTGACAAATGGTAGCATGAAGAACACGCAAGAAACACGTAAGTAAATACTAATAGTTGCAGCGCATAGAGCTCACCATGAATCATGATGCGCATACCAGTTCCGATGCGTGGCACGCATGTAGGCGGCGTTCTGCGCGTCGTAGATGCCCATCTGTGCGCACGTGAGCGCGATCAGCAGCACGTGTAGCACGATCTTGTAGGGGAAGCGGCCGTGCGCGAGCCACTTCTCGTAAGGTGAGAGCATCAGCTGCTCCACAAGCGCCATGGGTTTCGCGTTTCGTTGCTGCTGCTGCTGCTTTGTGTGTTGCTGGTCATCGGCATCGCCTTCTGCTGTGCCGAGCAGCGGCTCGTGCAGGAGCTCGTCGACGTCGTGGAGGTGACGCATATTCGATTTTGTCGGAAGAGATCTATCTGATGAAGAGGTCACTTTTTCAAAAGTATGAGGATTATGAGAATGTTGTTTGTGCGTCAGTCTTCAGATAACATCCAGAAAACATTTGGCTCAAATGTCGTACGATATATTAGCTTTGAGAAACATCAATGTTGTTGGAATGTGGTTGATGATGTTGTCAGAAGAAGACTGAATGTTGCATCTGTCGATTGGGTAATATTTCTGAGGTTGCAGCAGTCCTATATTTCCTTCACAGAATACAAACTGGCTAAGGTTAAGATGAGTCATACAAAAAGAAGTCTGAACCACTTGGAGTCAGAAGTTTGAGGTGTTTGTGGCCCTGACCAGAGCGGATCAAGCATCGCTGCGTACAAGTTCACCATCACGCGCTGTCTCTTCCTGCTCAGTTTGTTTCCTTCTTTCGCGCCTTCGTTACTGTCGTTTCCAACGAGCGGCTAATGGTCACCTACAGAAGAACTCGCACCCAACGGTGCAGATGCTGACGGTATGTTCCTCAGTGAACTGTAGCGTGTGTCGATGATCGAAGGAGTCGGTTCACAAGTTCACACGTCCACTCGTTGGAGCCACTAATGGCGCGAGGATCTGTTAACTGGCAACGCGGATATGGTACAATCACTTCGTCTTCACTTCGTTCGGAGGAACCAGATGGTCCTATTTATTCTCCACATGAGCGGCTCCACACGAGCGTCATCAGTGCCCACTCAACCCACAGCCCACGGTTGATTTTGACCACACGGAGAGTCCCCGCGACTCCATCCAGCGCTCATTGCAAGTCTTGCGCTCCATCTCGCACGTGTCATCCTCTTGCTTCTTCAAGTCACGACCACCGAGGCCAGCTCAACAATACCTGTCGCCAATCAATCAATCACCTCAACGAGCCCAGCTTGCAATGGTCAAAAGCTACGTCTTCGCCAGCGTCTTCGCCGGCTCCTTCGCGGTCGCGAACGCACATCTCGGCGCGTGGACGGACGGTATGTTCTGTCCCGACAACGCGCACACACCGGTGATGAAGGACCCCAGCGGCGCGTCCCGCTTCATCGACCCGCTGTACCAGATGGAGAAAACCGACTGGTGGTTCCAGCACGGCCGCGGCTGCGACGTCGCGATGCCACGCGGCGTGCTGAACGTGCCGGCGAACGGTGAGTTCACCGCCAACATCTCGGACGTGAGGCAAGGCGCGGTGTCGGGTGCGATGGCGGCAGGTAGGAACTCGGAAGCTGAGTTCCAGCGCTCGGCCGAAGGCTGCATCTACAGTCCCAACATGCACACCAAGTCCAAGACAGTGGCAGCAGGGACGGCGTTCGCCATCGCATACGTCTCCTCGATCGCCGACGTGACGCCCGAGAATCTCGTCGTGTTCTCCGTGGCGCCCAACACACCCTGGGAGCGCGTCGCGCACTACAAGGTCCCGGACTTGGCTGCATGTCCCAAGGACGGCTGCATTTGCGCCTGGGGATGGGTCCCTGACGGATGCGGACAGCAGAACATGTACATGCAGGGCCACAAGTGCCAGGTCACGAACGTCAAGGCGACTGGCAGGAAGCCCGGCAAGGCGCAGGCTCCAGGGCCAGACGTCGCTGGACCCAAGCAGATGATCTACGCGTTCCAAAAGTCGGGCAACAACTACCCTGACCGTACTCCGTCGAACGAAGTGCCGACGTACAGCACGTGCATGGGCTACACGAACGGCGCGCAGACGGACATCTTCGGAGCTCCTGCTGATCATGGCATTGGCGACACGAGCGGTGCTGACTCGGATTTGCCGGGGACGGTTGCTCCGGCCAAGCCGACTTCCTCTCCAGCTCCGACCTCGACAAGTGCAGTCAAGTGCAACACCAAGAAGTAAGGCCTATCAGGCGTAAGGCGTCGAGAGGACGAAGCTGGGGGCTTCGGTTTACCTGCTGTCTCACTGTGCGGCCGAGACTCTCTGAACGGAAGGCGAGAGTCGTGAAAGCAAATAGCAGGGGAGTCCTGGCCAGAGATCTAATTTTTTTTAGTCATTATGAACGTTGACTAACGCACAAGCAGCATCTGTAGACCTCTTCAGACGACATCTCCAACCACATCCTGACAACATTTGACATTTCAACAAGCAACATCGTTGTTTAATCGTTGTTTTCTGAATCAGTAAAAAATTTGGAGGACTAGGGTCTGAGTCTGAATACTGTGTAATATTTTTGAAAAGTAGTACAGTCCGCCATCAAAATATCGATACCTCCAATATATTATACCCCTACTAAATGGATAATTGTTTGCAGACGCTGACCAACATTCTGCATTTTCATTCAAATTTTGGCGTGCTTCTCGCATTCGCGGACCAACCAGAGCACAAAAACACCGACAGCTACGCGACGAAGATGAAAAAAAGCGCGTACGTCTCTCGTACGCGCGGAAGCATGCACTGTGCGTGCACCACAAACAGTACCCGGACATGCCTCGTCAAATGCTCTGCGAGTGGGCGTCTGCAGAGCTCAAGCTCCCTTGTCCGCTCGCACGACCTACCCTTGCTGACGCTCTGAAGGACCCTGTGTGCTATGAAGCGCTCGACTAGGCACGAAAAGTGAGCCACAAGGCTCACACTCCTCAGCTAGAAGTGGCATTGGTCGCATGAATCGACCAATGCGAACAATGGAAGTTTCCGACCGTGACGGGCGCCACAATCCGCCAAAAAGCAGAGAAAATTTGCGGCGAGCTCATGCAGGACTCCACCACGTCGGCGAACGCCATACTGGCAAAACTGCAGTTTTGAAAAGGCTGACTCTTCAAGTTTCAGGCGCGGCATGGATTGAAATCATGACGCACTCATGGCGAAGCTGGATCAGTCAGCTCTGCTGCTGTTGATGAAGGGCGCGCCAGGCTTCAGAGCGTCGCGTCTGGCTACGACAGGCACGACATATACAATAAAGATGAGACAGCATATTTTTACTGCATGAGTGCCGACAAGAATGCGACGAAGAGCAGCATCCCAGAACGCAAGAAAATCAAGTAGTGCATAACAGTCGCCGTCACCAGCAACACCGATGGCTCAGCGAAGACACCTTTGCTCTTCATCGGGACGGCTCGTCGCCCACGTTGCTTCGGAAACAAAACCGGTGAGGAGTTCGGCCTGGATTACGCAAATGCTCCTAAAGGGTGGATGCACAGCGAGATTTTTGGGCGTTGGATCGAGCGATTGAATGAGACAATGCAAGATGAAAGCCGCCGCATTATACTTCTTTTTGACAATGTCTCCTCGCATCAAGTCAACATGCCGCTTTCGAACGTCGCCGTCCAAGTGCTTCCGCCCAACACCGCGTTGTATCTACAGCCACATGACGCAGAGGTGATTCAAGCATTCAGAGCAAGGCTCGAGCAACTGAAGACCCGGCACATTGTAGACCAGTTTGACGCTTTACTTAAGTGGGCACCATAAATTGGGAAAGAGAACATGGAGAGAGAAACCGACTGTCACTATAAAGTGGACGTTCTTGAAGCAATGCAGTGAGCACAGAAGGCTTGGGAGTCTGTGAGCAGCACCTCTATTACTAACTGCTGGAGGCACACTGCAATCTTAGACGAAGACATGTTTGAATTCGTAGAAAGCATGATAAGGACACATCTTGGGCCTCAGTAACGAGACAAGCTGTCCCAGCTCGCCTGCGGAAGTGGATCCGTCACCGATCCACCTTTGATATCAGCGACTGTGTCACTGATCCACTTCTGGCTCAGTAACGTTTGCATTGGATTATTATGCTTTGGATTTGACCACCACTCTTGTGTATTAAAAATCGCACCTTTTCTTTTTTTATATTTTTGCCAATCATTTTCTTGTACGGTATTTCGATGGTGGACTGTAAATGAATTATATTTCGGGGTTATAAAGAATCTACTCCTTTTAAACTTTAAATAAAAAATCTAAGCCTTTGGGAATATAACGGTATAAAATACACGACATACCGTAATGTACTTGGCATTGCCTCGTACCTTGGGGATTGATTATATAACAGACTGATGGCAACAATACTTTCCATTTGCGTTGTTCTCGTGACCACACAACGATCATAAACACAGCTTAACATTGCAGCAAGCAACATACACAAATACATTCCATAAGCCGTTTGAGATGAACGAGCCCTTCAAAGGTGATATAATGTGCTTCACGTTACTCAATGGGGAATATTCCCAGTGTCAACAGTCACGCGAAGAAGAGAAAAATCGCAATATGAGAGAACATTCTGCATATCCACACACAACACACGGCTTTCCGTATCCATCGACAGACATTACCTGGGCCACGGTCTCTTTTGTTCATTCCTCACTTTTAAAATGGACACGGAGCCACCAAGCCCAGTCGAAGGTACTAAGAGAACAAGATGTGGCGACTCGCTTCAAGACATCGGGTTGAAATACCTTCTCCAGCGTGTCTGCGAATCGAAAGATGACATTGTTGAGGCAGTCCAAGACTATCATGCGAAATATAGGCGCAATTTCAAGGTTGCTGCAAGCGACAAACGCCGATGCAAAGCAGTCTGTCCAGACAAGTCCTGCGAATTTATGACCCAGTTTGCGTTCAAGTCTTCATTCAAGTCTCCACCAAAGTTGATTCCCCATTCGTGCCAACCTGACTTGACCTTTCAAGGACGTCGAAGATTTTGCACGGCAACTTATCTCGTGAAGCAAGTGGACCTGCGCGAGTACTTCTTGAGCAGCAGGCGGAAAGCACCTCCGATTCTCATTAAGAAAAAAAACCGAGAAGTTGGGAGTGTGGCCAACTTACACGAACTGCGTGAACGCGTGCAAGACGCTCATGGAGTAGGTGTTTGGGAATGATCGAGCCCAGTACAACCGTATTCCTGTATACATGAAGGAGTTGAACAAGGCTGGGCACAAAGCGATTTGCGACGTGGCGAATGGAGTTTTTCATCGTCTGGTGATTATGTTCAGAGAAGGGGTGAAATCGTTTTCTCAGTATACCAAACGAGGTCTGATCATCAATGGGACGTTCTTGAAGACCACAGTCGGCGGGACCCTCCTTGTTGCCTGCTTCAAAAACGGGAACAGCGAGCTTCAAGTCGTTGGAATTGCAGTTGTCTCAATCGAAAACTAAAGCAACTGGGAATATTTCCTCCGGTTTTCGATGAGCAACGTTGAAGTCCCACCAGCGTTCTTGATTTTTGATCGTGACAAAGGATCAGCTCCGGCTGTCGCGGCTCTGGATCCGGTGCCTCATCACTTCTTCTGCTTTCGTCACCTTATGGAGAATTTCAATCGCAACTTCAAGTCAAGGGTGTTGAAGGATGCCACTTGGACATTGGCAAGATCAACGGCGGAGTTTCAGTTTGAACAACGGGCGAAGTTGTTGACTATGAGTACAATGACATGGCTTACTGACATCAGCAAAAAAAAATGGTCACTGTGCTACAGCCCCTTTCCCCGTTATGGTGTGTTGATGTCAAGCAACGTCGAGTTGGCGAACGGCGTCCTACGGGGTGTTCACAAACTTTCGATCTTGGACTGTCTCATGGCTATTGAGAGATGCGTTGGAGTAAAGTGGGTGAGCAGCGGCATCGCAGCGGCGAATTGGGGATTGTTGACTTATAAAATGTTATCAAAAGTTGCGAGAAGCTTGAGCGTGACCGACAACATACAAGCGACACAGCACTCTGAGTTGTCTTTCATTGTTTCTGTGAAGGAAAAGCGTGGCAAAGCTCTGGTTCAGTATTCAGCTCAATTATGTGGATATCAAGCTGTGTGCAGTTGCGGATTTGACAAAGACGTGAAGGCCCTCTGTATTCATTCAACGATGTGTCTGCGCGACGCTGAAAAGTTGTAACCGGGCGTTCCCGAGTTACGCAACACAGCGCACAGAGTGAGGAAGTGTGTATTGGACACCTTCCACAAGGACTCGTGACGGGGTTGAGAACGTGCTTCTATTGCCTGCAGATGCAGAGC
>JALBZB010000559.1:0-23661 GCA_038050625.1 Pythium sp. MPC-2022a | reverse complement strand
CCCCCCCCCCCCCCCCCCCCCAGCCCAGCTTAAGCAACAAACCTCTCCAAAGTACTCCGCCACAAAATCGTCGCCGCTGCTGCCCTCCACAAATGGCTCCACGTGCTTTGACACCGTTGGGAACAACTCCTTGACAATCTATGGATACGTAGTAGTTCATACAGGACATTAGTATCAGACCCCCATCATCCACTTCCACTTTGCCAACTGTTCATTCCACTCACCTTGTCATGGAGAATATGGAAATCGCTCCCAGCGCAGACCAAATCTTCATCGTTCTCGACGAAATAGAGCGGCAGTGCGCTAAAGTCAATCTTGGCGCCGCTCCTCAACTGCTTCACTGCGTCTACAAGCGAGGCTTTCCAGACGTCAATGTAGAACAATAGCAGCTGCAAGCACAGTTTGTTAAAGCTCGGCACGAGCGGCTGGAGAAAGACGTGCGTCGCCCAGCAGTCGCGCATTGCTGTCCACAGCGCTTTCGAGTTCTCAAACAAAAAGTGCACGCCACTCAGCGACAGGTCCGGGTTCTGTTCTTCACGTTTCACACCAAACGCCTTCTCAAGAGACGACGAGAGCTGAGAGAACCGCAACTGGAAGTACACGTCCATATTCCACTTCTCCTTGAACTCCACGACGCTCTCGTGCGAGCGGAAGCGCATCTTCATGGTCTCGTTCACGCAGAAAGTCTCCTCCATGCTCGCGAGAAACTTCACACTCTGCGTATAACTCCGGTGGAAACGATCAGGATCGGCAGCTTGGAAGATGATGCTGTGCTTCGTCGTGAGGATGTCGTACAACGGTTTCCAGATCGCATTCCCGAGAATGTCGACCGAGCATTTGCTCTCACCCTGGCAGATCGGAAGCGCGAGGATGTCCTGAAACTTGTTAGTGATAAAGTCGAGAATTGAGTCGTAGATCTGCTGCAGCCCTTCGCAGGAGCCGCGCACTCGGCCGTCGAGCTTGCCGCGCGTCATATTTTCCTCTGCGAACGGCAGAACTAGCAACCTGCCGATCATTTCCTCTGGGATGTCGCTCTTCTGCAAAAGCACGTACGACCGCAACAAGTAGCTGAGAGTCGAGGCGCTGATCGCGTGGTCGCGGTTGTAGAACGTGTCGGGGAAGATCTCCGTCGCAAACTCGGTCTCCAGGCGTCTCAGCAACGTCTCTTCGATCACAGCGAGACGCTTCTCCTCTCGCTGTAGCAAGCATCACATTGTCGATCAGTCCAGCAAAAATGAATGTGAAGTATATTAGATAAGCGTATTTCATATCGTACCTGGATGGTCGGAATATCCACACCTTCGTAGAACTCCAGTTCGAGCTGAACGAGGTTCTGAGTCGCGCGCTCCAGTCGTGCACAGGTCTCCGCCGCGCTGCTATCGTTCATAATGAAGCGCTTGATCTCCTCAAAGTTGTCGAATCCGTCGTCGCCCTCCTCTCCGTCCTCTGAACCGCTAACTCGTCGTTGCTCTGGGTCTCTGTTACTATCATCTTCGCCATCGTCATCAGGGCTGACAATCTCCAGCAGCTCCTCCAGCAGGAGCAGCTTTTCCGATATCCTTCATATGGTAAAAGCACACACACAGCAAACAATGCGTCAGTCATACGGATTCCTGGCCGCAAAACTCAGTATGAACGATACGTACCTGATGCTCAGTTGCAGGTCCTTCTCGCTCTTGCGCAAATCCTCAAACGTCTTCAACTGCGAGTTGATTTTGGACTGCAGCTGGCTCTGTACTCGCAAATACGACACAAGGAATGAGTAAGCGCTCCTCAACAACAGGAAGCAATGACAGCTGAATGCACAAACAGACGGCTTACAATGGTGAGCTGCACGAGGTCGACGCGCTTCAAGATCGCGAGAATCGGCAGGCGCACCGATGAGACTGCTTCGTCGACACCCTTCAGCTTGGACGACAGCTGTAGAAATTCGGCGTAGTCTTCATTGATGATCGCGACTAGCTGCATAGAGGGCAGCAGCACACACGTGGATACAAACAAAGCGAGAGATAGATGGAGAGCGGAAGGTCGTCAGTGTCTTTTGAGTGCGCTTGCTTATGCGGAGATGCCGTGATGCCACCTACTGTACCTGGTTCTCGAGTGAGGTCTGGAAGTCGCGCAGATCCTGGTGGATAGTCTCCATCGGGTTGCGCGTGCGGCACTCCTCCAGGAACGCCGCCACGGAGAACTCGTCCGCCGCGAACGCGTCCACATCGAAGCAGTACTTGCCGTAGCCCATTGCAACCTTACCAGCTTTTTTTGCTTTGTTGTCAATGTGCATGACGGAAATGGGGTTGTTGTCCTCATGATCTACCAGTTAATTGTTTGTATATTCTAACTGTCTAAAATATGTGGTCCACGCCAAATTATGTTCTTTATACTGGTGTGACCCACCTTACGACAACTTCAAGCCAACCAGGACGATAACGATCTCCACACAATCCAAATCAATCGCGAACCATTTCCAAAAGCTACCGGACAACAAACAATGCGATGGACATGCATGTCAAGCCAAAAAACCAATTTCCAATCTTCAAATTCGATCAAAACACAGAGAGAAACTTCCAAAACTCAAGACTCTCGTGCGGCCTGCTGCGCCTGGATCATCTCCTGGATGAACATGTCCGAGAGCACGATCTTGTCCTGTGCACAGTTCTGAAGTTGCTGCAGGTACTGCACAGCATCAGCCGAGCTCGCAGTCGCGGCGTAGTTCTCAAATCGTTGGTGCTCTTCGAGCTCCGAGCGAGCGTACTGCAGCAGCCGGTCGATGTACCGTCGGTGCGCCACCGACGCCTTCATGAGCACGATGCTCAGTGCCGACGGCTCGTCACTGTGGTCCGTCGAGTCGAGTAGGGGCGGCGCAGTTGGCGTCGGTGACTCTGCTTCCAGACTGACGTCATTGAGCTCTTCGTTGAGAGCACGCATGACGAGCTCGTCGTTCGGACTGTCCTGTACGCCAAAGCTCTCGCCCAGCACACTCGCGCCGAGGCTCTCCTGTTGCTCCAGTAGCTTCGCGCCAGAGATGGTCAGGAAGATCTGGTGTGGACGCGCAAACACGCCGTGCTTTGGTTTACATCGGAAGTAGTACTTGCCCTTCGCGCTGCCGTCGTTCTTCCCGTAGGGTTCATCCAGTTCGACGCCGACCCAGACGCCTTTCGTGCCGTCGATCTCGCCGATGAACCGAACAAACCCAAAGAGCTCTTTGTCTGGAATGCACACGCGATCGCCGACGTCAAAGTTGAACCCCGAGATCGTTGGCTCAATCGTAGGCGGTCCATTGTCGTCCACGCTGCCGGATATGGAGCCGCTGGCTCTGCTCACGGAGGTGTCAGTCGCCATGATCGACTCGAGCCGCTTCTGCACCTTGTAGTCGACCATCGTCATGAGCAGTGCCGCGCGCTTGGGGAATTTCTGCTGGAAGAGGATGAAGAACTCGTGCGACTGGCTGCGGCAGGACGACGACGCGTCGTACAAAGCGTTCTTGAGCCCCTTCTCCAGCTGCTGCACGTCGTTCTTGTCGAGCATGGCGCTCCAGTTCATGAGCGTGAGCTTCAGCGCCGTGATGCACGACAGGCGGATGAGCTTGTTCTTGCTCTCGAGCAGCGTGTCGACAAAGTACCGCAGCGTCGGGCCTTTCACCACCGTGTTCGCGATCAGTGCCTCGACGCACTCGTTGCAGTAGTTGCTACACACTTTGTTACCGCCGCCGCGCACTTCCACGAGCGTCGGGAGAATCTCGCGCAGGAACGGCACCATCGCGTCGCGTGTGGCCTTCGAGATCGCGAGCAGCAGGCCGCACACTTCCTTCACGATCTGCGAGCGCAAGTCCAGCACCACGGCTCGCAGCGGCTTGAGGATCTTCCACACCTCGGACGTGACCGCCGAGACGTCGTCGAGCGTCTCGAACGCGCGCTGGATCGCGCCGAGCGCCGCCATGCGCTCCTGCCAGTTCTCGCCGTTCTTCGCGATGCGCTCCATCTCGCGCGTGACCACCGTCATCAGCGCATCCTATTAGTATGTAGACGCGTCATGCAGGTGTATCCATGTATTCCAAGCAGTGAACAAGAGAGCAAGCCATTGTTAGCCATTAGTGAAGCAGTAACAACAACAAAAGTATCCTCGCGCCTCCATTGGCGCTTACGAAGGACGCAATAGAGGGAGATGGCAGAAAAGAGAGAGGTCACGCACCTTGCTCATCTTGCTGCGGGACGTCAAGTCAGTGAATAATAGGGGGCAACGCGGCGATGCAGAGCGAGAGAGCGAGAGAGAGAGAGAGGCTCACGCTCTGGGCATGAAGCGAGCGAGCGCTCTCACTCTTTTTCTCACAACAGGGCAAAATGCGGACGACCTGAAAGCAAACTCATGTTGCTTGATTATTTTATGTTGCTTGTGTGTCAGATCGGCAGTCGTGTTCCGTCATTTCAACAACATAAAGATTTTTATGTTGCGCGTAGTTATTTGAACCAAACTCTGCTATAACAGAGTGTTTTCGATAGAAAAACATATCTGAAAGTCATTCTTGTTCGTATCAATCGGCCTCTCAAATCTGATTCTGAGCCCAAGTTGAACGTTTGACACGGAGTGTGCGTTTAATACTGCAAACCCGAGCCAAATACTGTGCGTTAAACCCTGGAGCGTATCCTATTGGGCGACGAGCTCAACGGAAGAGAAGAAAAAGAAAAGGAAGAAGCAGCTTTCGCCTGCCTCGCCTACCTGCGCTCCATTGCCTGTCATGGCGTCGTCCGCGCGTCAGACGCAGCCGATGGCGCAGCGCCACCAGCGACTTGACCTGGACCCGTCGCGGTACGTGCGCGCCATTCATATAGTGAGCGTAATGCGGAGCTGATGCTGGTTGGTTTGTGTATCTATCTATCTGTTTGTCTTCTGCAGGCTCACGACCTTCCCGATGCCCGGATTCATGGAGTCTTCGACGTTCCAGGTATGAGTGGAATGTGCGCTGCTCATAACGACTATGGCTACTTATGTACTTACGCCACTGCGTCTCCTGATCATTGTGCTGCTTGTAGAAGGAGCTCCAGCCCCCCATGAGCGAGAGACCGAGCAGCCACATGGGTCCGCTTGTTTGTTTGTGTCCACCAAAATGCAGCCATGTATAGTGGGATCATCTTTATCATGCGCTGACTGATTAATCATGTGCGCTATCTATACTGCCTGCTGTACAGAGCCTGCTGCGCGCAACCTCCCTGCGCCGCCGCATTCGACTGGGAACCAGCAGTACTGGATGCCCGACCACCTCTGCAAAGTGCGTCCTTTCTCGCTATGACGTCGGGAAGCTTTATACCATCCCTGGCTCTAACCTTTTTCTATTGGTGATATATGTATATATTGTCGTGTAGGTTTGCTATGACTGCGGCGTGGCGTTCTCGTTCTTCCGCAGACGCCACCATTGTCGCCTGTGCGGCCAGATCTTCTGCTTCGAGTGCAGCGACCAGTTCATTGACGGCGCTGCGCACGGTCACACGGGACAGATCCGCATCTGCAAGTTCTGCTCGCGCTTTGTCGAAGAGGAGGCCGAACGGAAGCGGATTCTGGGGAACGCGCAGCGCCGCACCTCACTCAGTCGCGGGAGCAGTCTCGGGCTCGCAATGGGAGGAGGGGGGCAGACGGACCATCGCAGTCCAGACGCGGACACGGTCTCGCCGCTGCTCTACATCCCCACGACGACTGCGAATGGTGGACTTGGTGGTGCCACTTTAGCTTCGCTAGCATCTATGGACTCGACCGAATCGAGTTTCACGACGAACAACTCGTTCCTGGACTCGCCACCGTCGCCTGACGCTATCGAAATGAACGATCGTCGCCAGTTCAGAGCTCCGCCGCAGCTCTTCACGATCCAGTCGTCCGAGTCGATGGAAGTGGACGATCTCGACGGAAAATTGACGCAGAATTCGTTCCAGTCACGCGCACAGCCGCACTTGCCACGCCGCAGACGAGCCAGCGCCGAGCTACTCGGTGCGATTGAAAGCGGCGGGCTCCTGGAGAGCGACCTCAAGCAGCTGAAGCTTGAAAGAGCTGGAACAGGCCAATGGGGGAATGCGGACGACACAGCATCGTCAGCAACATCGTCGCCAGCACCACGTGTCTCTTTTTCAGCAGAGCCACCAATGTCCTACCGTCTCAAAACTGATGTGCAGACCCAGCGAGAAATTGGACTCGGGAAGTATATGGTAAGTAAGCTGTTGGTGTGGTATGGTGGTGTGCATTTGAATCTCGTTTTGTAGCTTGCTAATGCTGGTGTTGTACTGTTGTTGCTGTATTCTAGCAAGACGCGCATGACCAGATTCGCAGTGGCATCGCACAGGTTGTCCAAAACGCGGCAAAGGATCTCCAGCAGCATCAAACTAAAGCAAATGGAGATAATGGTATTGATCTCAAGCGGTTGGCGACATCGTTGGAGGACATCGCGTTCGTGGTCGCTGGGCACTTGCTCTTCAGTATGAGCTTCCGCGCAGAGAACGGCTTCAACTACGCGAGTCTCGTGAAAGTGAAGAGCATCGCAACCGTCGACACGGTTCAGAAGAACGTCGCGAAGGAGAACAAGTTTCACTTCAAGTGGATCGCTGGCACGCTCTGTCGCAAACATCTGAGCCACAAGCAGATGGCGCGGCAGATTTCAAACCCGCGGATCTTGCTCTTTGCGTGCGGCATCAGCTACGATCGGTCCGCTGGTGCTGGTCGCCTCAACTCGCTCGACACACTTTTGGAGCAAGAGAAGAGCTATATGAGCATCCTCGTGGATAAGATCACAGCGCTCGAGCCGGACGTGATTTTTGTCGAGCGCACAGTGTCTCGTCACGCGCAAGAGCTGCTTCGAGCGCGCCGCGTGGGTATCGTGCTCAATGTCAAGTTTGAGATCCTCGAGCGCATCAGTCGACACACGGGGGCAGCGTTGCTAACGTCAGTGGACCACGTTGACAAGTCAAAGTCCGAAGAAGTCGTGGGCACATGTCGATCTTTCCTGGTCAAAACGATGCCCACAGTACCAGACGATGACGAGCACCACTTAGAAAAACCCGGAGCAGGAGTAGCAAATATGACTGGGACTGGGATGGAAAGCAGAATGGTGACAGCGGCGCTCCCATCGCCTGCTGGGCATGCGCGGTCAAAAACAGAGACGTACCTGTACTTGGACGGATGCGACCCGCTGAATGGGTGCACGGTGCTGCTCACAGGGCCGTCGAAAGCCAAACTCCGCATCCTGAAAACCATGACACGGTCCGTGTTGTCGATGACGTACCGCCTTCTTCTCGAAGCGCACGTCCTCTCGGATCTGGACTTGAACTGCAACGCATTCACAACTGGAAGCGACGCGTTAAAGCACACTGGACATTCGATCGGAGAGAGCATGACGTGGTGCACGACTTGCACGCTCCGCGTTCGCGAGCAGTCGAGTACTAAAATCAAGTACCACCTGTGCGCTGGATTCAAGTACTTTGGGATTCAGGCGTACTCGAAAGACGATATCTCGTTTGGCAACTTCTTGAGCCAGGAGATGAACGCGCTGATGATGAAGTGCCAGGTATGTCTGCAATTTGGCTGGAACTTCACATTCGAGCTCGCTTTGATAACATTGCTAACATTGTGGTATGTATTTCTTTTCACAGAGCCCAAAGTGCAACTACCCGATGGCTGACCACGTCCAGACGTTTAGTTGCCGAACGGGCACAATCACGATTTCATACGAAGATCTTCCCTTTGAGAGCAGGCTGCCGATTTCGAAATCGCTCAATCAAAACGGAGACCAAGAAGCCGAATTGTCGCCGAGCGAGAATGCCAATCGACCAGCCCTGATGACGAAATTGCTTGGGCGTGAGATCAACGTGATGGCGATGCTGACTGGCATCTACGACCCACCCCCGCAGCTTGAAGGCTTGGGAAATAGCAATGGTACAACCGCAGCCGAGCGCGAAAGCTACCCTGCAATCGTGTTCTGGCGCTGGTGCCGCGAGTGCAACGGCATGGTGACCCCATTCATCCCGCTGGAAAAGTACATCTACAAGTACTCGTTCGCTCGATTCCTGGAGATCATGTTTATGGAGGAAGAGCAGCATGCGAGAAGTGAATCGGCTGAAACTGATCCAATCCTCCCACCAGCGTCAGACGACTCGTGTCCGCACTCTTCAACCAGGTCTCACGTGCTGTTCTTCAACGTGGGTGACTGGGTCGCGCGCTTTGATTTCGCGTCGAAGATCCTGCTTCGTCTCGACATCAACGATCAACGAAAAAAACGCGGGTTCAGTTTTGATGAAAGCATCGCGATCAAGAGCGAAGACCAACTTGCTGTGAAGCAAGTGGTGCTGAAGCGTCTGCTCGACATGAAGCAGCTGCTGGACTCGCTGATCAAGCTGTTCACGGAGAAAGTGCAGGGTATCAAACAGGCGGTGGAAGCGTTCGAAAAATGCGACGACGGTCTCCAAGCTCAGATCGTGCTTGAAGTGGTCTGTCTCAAGAAACTCATCCAGTGCGACCAGCTCGTGTTCCTGCACCGGATCGAGAAACTCGAGGCGAATGCGGCAAACAGCCTTGCCGAATGTGACACCGCGCAGCGGTCGCTGTACTTGCTCGTGTGCCGATGGATCGATCGTATGCTCAAGCTCCGCAAATTGATCAAGAAGAACCTGTCGAAAGAGGCGACGGCAGCGATGGCGAGCAGCTCGTTCACACTCGCGGGTTTTTCGTTCAGCACGCCAACCGTTTTATCACCGATCTCGTCTCCGCGGAATCGTGATGACGGAGAGTATTCGTCACTGGCGCCGAGCGCAATCTCACGAGGCGACTCATCGGATTTCTATTGGGACGGCAAAGAGCGCTCGAAGCGCGGATCCAGCGACGCGATGAGCATCAACGGGTCGGATCTTTCACCCGAGAGCTCGATCGTGTCGTCCGCTGCATCGTCTTTCACGAGCTTTGAGAGCGGGAGGAAGACGCCTTCGGGTCAGTCCTTCGAGCGCTCAAGTCTGAGAAACGGCGACCAAAAGGATGTAAGTTTTGTGTGATGATGTACTTGTGCTGTTTGCCATGATCTCTTGAGCTCTGCAAGAATCTAACGCTTTTTTCTGTATGCATGGCTTGTGTGGTTTACTAGCAACCATCTCAATCGAGCTGGCGGACGGCGCTGTGGGATCTGTACAGAGTGCTTGGTCGGAACTCTCCCGGTAGCGATTTCCACGTCGACCTCCCAGAAGCGCTTCTCGCTGGTCATCCGAGCCTGCCGTATCGATCAGGAGATCATGTCGTGCTTGTGAACAACTCGGAGCCAATCACCTGCGTGGCGTATGCGCTCTCTTCGGATCTGTACGACGAGCAGCTTGATTCGTGGAAACTGTGTGTGCATAAGGAAGTAGCAGCGTCGGTTGCACCAAGTCTCAATCAGCAGCACTCGACTTTGTCTCCTGTGCAAACCAACTGGTCCCGCGCAGCGCTCGAGACGTCACTGAACACCCCCTTCAAGTACTCGATCAGCGAACGACCACTGCACGCCTCGCTTCTTTCAAACGGAAACTCGATGAGCGCTCAGAACTCGCCGTGGGAGTTCTCAACCATCGCGTATTACCCTCTCCAGGTGTGCATCTGTGCTATCTTTGCTTCGCTCTTGTCATAGGGCTTTATTATTCACAGTCTGCACCGCTTGTCTTCTTGTAGTTTGAAGTGCTTCGAGAACTTTTTTACGGCTCGCTCGACAATTTCCTCTTTTCTGTTGCCCACGTGCAGAACTGGAACGCCAACGGAGGCAAATCGGGCGCGTCTTTCTATCGAACCCTCGACGATCGCTTTGTGATCAAGCACATCTCGTCCACAGAGCTGCAGGTTTGTTGATGGCTGTATCTGCGTCTGATGGTGTCACCTTGCGGCGTCAGCTAACTCGTGTTCCTTGTGCGTGTATTCCTTAATCTCGATTCGCATACAGAGTTTCCTGGAGGTGCTACCGGGCTACTTCAAGTACATGTCCAAGGTGTACTTTGAAGGTACCGAGAGCGTGATCTCCAAGACTGTCGGGCTGTACCAAACGATGATCACCAAGAAAGAGACCGGTCAGAAGACGGTTCACTACATCTCCGTCATGGAGAATGTGTTCACGCACAAGCAGATCGTCCGCACTTACGACCTGAAAGGAAGCTCGCGAAACCGATACATCAAGCAATCCGACGAGAAGAGGAAGGATCACTCCTCGCGTGTGCTCTTAGACGGGAACTTGCTTGAATACTCGCAGGGTCACCCGCTGGGTGTGCTCACGGAGGGTCACAATCACATTGTGAAAGCGGTGAAAAATGACGCCGAGTTTCTCAACTCGATCAACATTGTCGACTACTCCATGGTGGTGGGTCTCGGCGAACAGGAGAACGTTGCAAGCACGGATATGACGGTCGGGATCATCGACTATTATCGCCAGTTCGACTTGATCAAGCGTGTGGAGAGTGTCAGCAAGTCCGTCGGCATGATCGCTGGACAATCCTCACCGACGATCATTGAGCCTGGGCTGTACGGGAAGCGCTTCCAGGATGCCATCAACCGCTACTTCATGCCGGTGAGTCCCGTCTCGTCGAACTCAAATGAAGACGCTCCGCTAAGTTCCCAAAGCGAGGCCAGCTGAATGCGCTTTTTGATCCAATTTTCGGCTCCCTGTGATACACGGTCTTAGATGAGCTTGTGCATAGAGAGAGAATGGCACTATGCTTGGTGCTCTGGGCTACTGTGTCATGATTTTCCGCTAGGCTCCACGGATGCACTTGATTGAGTATAAACTGGTGTCAAAGCCAGCGTTAATGCCTCGATGTGCGCTGGAGTTGAAGAAATGGGCAGAACGCATCGACAGCGCGTGTATTGCACTGCATGGCGCGCGCATTTCTTTCGAAAGTGTGTATGACCAATGCTTACACCACGCAATCCATTGATGACCGGAAACTTGAGTTGCTCTGGATCTTGAATGGTGACGTTTACACTCTTTTTCTCTTTCGAAACGCGCTTGTTTCCCTTCATTACGCTGGGTATACTTTCTGGTTCATGAGCTGTATTGCCTTTTGTGAAGAGCATATGGCGCCTTAGCGGTGGAGTCACGGTGATAAGGAAGCCTGTAGGAGTTTTCTTCTTGAGCTCTTTTGTAGCCATCGGAATGGAGTGGACGAGTGTTAGTCGCTCTGTCATGGCTTTCACTAACCTCGCGGTATCGCCCACCGTTAGAGGCAGCTCTGCCGCTTTTGCATTTTTGCCGAGAGTGCTCAACTCCCGGAGGTTGATCGAGTGGATACAGTCTGACAGTGGCACTATAACCTCATTTTGCCGGTTTCTGTTGGCGTCCCCCTTGTCAGTCTTGTCTTTCACGACAGCGCAACTCATGAAAGTCTCAGCAGTGACGCGGTTGATACAATTAACTTTGACGATCATCAGCTTCATCTCTAGGAAAGCGCACTCTTTCCCAATGAAGGTCTCCGCGTACGTCCAGTTCAGGTGGCAGAGCAGTCCGAGGGTGCTTTCATGCGACATAAAGCCCGGGAATGTGACGCAGTCTTCGAAGTCGAATCCGCCGAACCGAAAAGAGAGTCCGCACTACCCAAGAAAAACAAATGCAAGAAAAACGCAAATGTGAGAGGAAATCCTGCACAATAGAAAGCAATCCCTTCCTAGACATACAGTTTTTCGTACCTTCTCAATGGAGAGCATGATTCGCCGTCCACTGATCTCAAGTCCGCGCTGAAACACTTTCTCAGCCATGTAGAACGTGCAATTTCCATCTCGAAATGCGAGTGCGCGCTTCCTTCCACGATACCCTCGAAAGACTCGCTGGATATGCGTTGCCTCGATATGCCAGCGCCTCAGATGATTGCGGTGTGCATATCCTTTGAAGATACGCTGGATTGCGATCGCGCTCTTTCGACGACACTCACGAACAATGAAGTTTGCCTGCAGTTGTCCAAGCATGTGGTCAACCTGTCGTTGATGAATGCTTTGAATGAACTTTTCGCGGCGAAGCTGGGATCGGAATTGGAAGCCTCGGAATACTCGCTGGATGCCGACCGTCGCGTACGAGAGCAAAACAGATGCGCTGCGCTGCTGGTGGATTTTCAGCAGAGACGGGAGTACCACGATGAATGGAAGCAATACTGCTTGTGACGTCAGGCGTGGTAGTGAGGGATCGAGCTCTTGTTGTTTTTGTCCTCGCTCACCCCCTGGAGCAGCTGCTGGGTTGATGAAAACCAGATTCTTCAAGAGCAGCTCTGCATGATCTCTTGAAATCGTGAGCTTCGAGCGTTTCTCGGACGACACAGACAACTTAGCTGTTCGCACATTCAGTCCTCTGAATTCGTTCTGATACAGCTGAGCGAGCTGAATGTTCTTCATACGTGGAGGCGCAGCTGAGTTATCACTCACTTGCGTCTCCTTTGTGATGTTCCGCATCGTCTTTTGGTGCATGGAAGTCTTCTGACTACTATTTCGCCAGCTGGCTAAGCTTCGGAAGCTGCGAGTTGGTGCGACTGTGACTTCCTTGTCTGTCACTTCGTTTAAACTTGGTTTCTCCACTGTGGCTGTTTTGCCATGCTCGCTTAGAAATGCGCTCACTTCGTCATCGGACAGATAGATCGCGTTGACTCGGTAGGCATTCTCTGGATCCGCGGGATAAATCACAGTGTACTGATTCATCTTCGCTACCATGAAGCGGATCTGCTCTCCACGCTTTGCGACCGGGAGGACTTTTGCCAAAACGTTAGTTTGCCGACTATTGAAGATCGAACAAAATCGGTGATAGTTGAACAGCAATCGATCGAGCGTTTGTACTCGATGAAGGTATCCAGGAATCGTGTAGTCTGGGGGAAATAGCGAGAGCGCTTTGGCATAGTGTGATTCAGCGCGTGTGACGTTCTCGGAGCACTGGCAGAGCACGGCCAAGTCTAGGTAGACAGCGACATCGTTTGGTCGCAACTGTAACGCTGGCAGGAGGTACTGATTTTCATGCTATGACATAAAGATAAATGAACACAGATACGTTAGTCAAAGTCACTCACTCACACCGATTAGTTTTAATGCCTCGTACCGTCGTGAGCTCGTCGTCGGAGAGATGCAACACCCGAAGCGCTCGATTCAGAAACGCCATCGCAACCCCCACATCTTCACAGAGTACTTGCAGCAGCACCGCGTAGAAGAAGCTGAACTTTGCGGACGACGGGAACAGCTTCATCCCATCCAGACACAGAGCTTTCGCTCCGTTAAAGTCGTGCAAGCCAACATATCTTGCCATGAAGCAGTCAAAGAGCGTGTCCTCTGTGCAGCGTTCGATATCACAACCCTCACATCGTGGGTTGCTTTGGTGGACTGCGATGATCTTCACCAAGTTCCTTACATACCGCTGCTGCTCGAAGCGAGTCGCTTTAGCGAGCTGGCGGCCTCTCAATCCACGGACACAGCGCTGAACAACCGTCGCGGCTTTGCATCGGCGATCGTGTAGTAGAGCTGCCACAACTCGCCAAAATCGGCGTCCACGAACGTGCCGCTGAAAAAGGATCACCCGGTGGATAAGCAAACGCGCGTGACGGTCCTTCAAGTCTTCTCGACACTTGCATCCTCGATACCACTTTTGAATCTGTACCGCTTTCGTGTTCTTTTTGCGTTGCACTCGTCGGAACACGCGCTGACAGACCACGATCCAGCGGAACGCAAACTGCACGTACCGAGCTGCTCGCTGCTGCTTCGGTCCGTCAAACGTTGTGAGGCGCATCCGTGTCGCCCCTCCACGAAAGATTTTCTGGATCATTGTCGCAGCGAAAGTCGCCTCGTAGCCGTACTTGCGCTGGAAATACGCCAGCTCGTGCGTATATTGCTGTGCCGTCTCGGACGCCCACGACTGCTTCAGTGACGAGTGGTACAGAATCAGTATGCGCTCGTCCATTGGCGACAGTGAATGCGTCGCAAGAGAGTTAGTTCTACCGCTGCATGATGGTGGCGCGGGTCTTTTCTTCTTGAGATGCTGGGCTCGCTGCGCACGCACCACCGGCTCGTTATGCTGCTGATGCGTTGATGACGAGGATGGTAGTTGTCTCTGATTTGAGAGCAGCATCTTCCGCTCCTGGTCTCCTATTTGCTCTTTTTTTGTCTGTTTGTTGCGCTGCACTTTCGCGTCTGGTAGCGCGGGCAACCGCGTTGGCTCCATCGCGCCGTCATCGGCGGTGTCCGTGCGCCACTTGCCCTCTTGACGCTTGCCTGTTGTGGCTGCAACCACCGCCGCCTGCGTGCTCTTTTGCGTTTGCAGGGGGAGCGAGAACGTCATCTGCGCGTCGGTATACCAGTGCGTCTATGCGAATCAATTGGGTTTGTGCAGTCTTTTCTGATGCCCGCACTCCATGTTGAAGTGCAATGAATGCCAGATGCGAGAATGCATGTCCGCGTCGTTTGGGTTTCCTCCAGGAATTCGTTCCTATTATTTATCAAAATGGGATAAATAGAGCTCCTAAATTAGGGCAAATAAGATATGATATCCCTTAAAACAAGCGAACATCCTGAAAATAAGATTGTTGCATTTACCTGCAGCTTCTGGCATTTCGAAGAAGAAAGAGCCAACGAGAACGAGAATGGCGGCCGCGGATCCTGGACGGGCGTTCATCAGCTACCGCTCGCCGCATCGCCTCTACGGACTCTGCTGGGGCACGAAGCCGAACGACCTGCGCATCGCCGCGTCCACGTTCATACCCGATGAGTATGTCAACAAGCTGCAGGTACGAAGAGCTCCATGTCACCAGTGCTCGCGGTTTGTCGAATGGACAGTCATTCATCGCCTGCTTGTTGCTATCTCTTACTAAATACCGCCAATGACTGCTGCAGATCCTGCAACCGAGTCCAGATGGAAAAAGCTTAGTCAAGGCGCTGGAGATCGATCACCCGTATCCGCCGACCAAGGTGATGTGGTCGCCTGCATCGTCCAGCAATCCCGTCGAGTATCTCGCGACGACGGCCGATTACCTGCGCCTCTGGGCAGTCAGCGACACGTCCATCGAGCGCCACGCAACGATCTCTAATGTGCGTATAGAGTGTTGTTGTGTTTTGTATCATCTGTATGTATTACATGAGCTAACTTGCTTGTTGTGTACGAATGTGAAGAAACGCAACCAAGAGACATGCGCGCCGCTGACGTCGTTCGACTGGAACGAGGCTGAGCCAAACATCATTGGAACGTCCAGCATCGACACCACATGCACCATTTGGGATTTAAATGTATGTGTTATTTATTTCGCGTTCAGCGTGTACGAGAACGTATCACTGATCCTTCTTACCTTGGTGGTGTGAACGCTTGATAGAACATCACGGCGCCAAAGCAGCAGATCATTGCGCACGACGACGAAGTGTACGACATGGCGTTCTCGAAAGAAGCTCATATCTTTGGCTCTGTGGGCGGCGACGGATCACTACGCATTTTTGACCTCCGGTATGCACAAGACCTTCCCTTTATTGTTCAAGCACACAGTCTTACAACCTATGGTTTCGCTGCTATGTTCTCGCATAGGTGCTTAGAGTCGAGCACGATCGTGTACGAATCCCACGACCTCAAGCCGCTGCTTCGTATCGCATGGAACAAGCTCGAAGATCGATACTTGGCTGCGATTGTCGCGGGAAGTCCGAAAGTGGTGATCCTGGATTTGCGGAATACTACGCGGCCCGTGTTTGAGCTGAACCAGCACACTGCAAGCGTCAATTCCATCTCGTGGTCGCCACACTCGCGTCTGCACATCTGCAGCGCAGCGGAAGACCGCACTGCGATCATCTACGATATCTCGACATGCGCGTCGTCTGCGGATCTGAGCCATAGCGGGAACACGAGCTTCGGCAGTATGGAGTGGAGCAGCTCGGTGTTTTTCCGCTCTAAGCGTCCAATCAACCAGATCCGGTGGTCAAGCACGCGACCGAATTGCATCGCATTGTCCGATGAAGATGCTGCGCACATTATTCAAGTTTAACAAAAACGTGGTTTGTATTCTTCTATAGGTCTATCTACAAAATGGTTGGTATGAGTTCATGAATGAGGGGAAGAAACAAAAATGGAAATGGTTTAATTAACGACGAGGACTCACTCACGAGTACATGAGCTTTCCAGCAGGGCTGCACGGCAGGCAATTAACAAACTCGATCGCCAGGTACTCACGCAACCCTGGGAACTTGCGCGCGCACCAGTCGATGAGGTCTTCGGCGCGCACGCTCGACTCGTCACGCAGCACGGCTCGCAGATGAACGGAAGGCGGTGTTTGCTCACGCGGCTCCTGCTCCTGCGACAAGCGCTTCTGCATGAGCACCAGCGCATCTGTGACGTCCGGATGGTCCACCACAGTCTCTTCGATGAGCCTTGGCGGGTGCGAAGAGCGTACGCCGTCGCAGACTGCGTGCACCGCAGGGCGGAGTCTGTCTTGAAGCCAGAGGCACTCGACACCTCCCGCGTCTTTCTTCGCGTATCCGATATCGGCGGTGCGATGCGGCGAGCCGTTGAAGCCGTCAAGTTTGCGCTCGCGGATGTACCCCATTGCCTGCCAAGGAGTGGTGATGAGGACCTCTCCTGTTTCTTGAACGACATCCGCCTGGACGCCTGGCCACAGACTGCCGACGTAGATCTGTTTGCTGGCCTGCATCTCCTGCTCTTCTTCCTCGAATCGCTTGCCGTGGAGAGACCACGCCGCGATGTCACCCGTCTCGGTCGAGCCGTAATTCTGCATCACTTGGAGACCACAGTGCGCAAACACTTTGCGGAAAAGCTCGAGCTGCATTTTCGTTCCAGCGCAGTACGGGACATCAACGTTCAGCGATGCGCGCGGCAGATCCAGCAGCGCAGTGTACGTCGCGGGTGTTCCGTAGAGTAGGGTGAATTTCTCTTTTGGCTCTGCGAGCAGCGCATGAAGCCCTCCGATCGTCGGCGCGAAGCACAGCTCAGAGTCCGTATCATGAGGCGATGTGAAGAGCGTGAAGATGGCGTTGATCGAGTATGCGTGTGAGATTGAAGTCGCACAGACGATCCGCGCCGATGCGGTTGGGAAGAGCTGCTCGTGGGTGCTTTGGCCCTGCAGCTTCATCCGCTCCCACGTACACACAACTACTTTTGGCTCTCCGATGCTCCCAGAGGTCAGCATTCCCACACTGCCACCCGCAATGACGTCAGGTTCTTGCAGCCACGGGATCGTCACTGCATCGCTCGGCAGCTCTTGTTGCTGGAGCTGTACAGTCCCATTCGCGTCATCAACGACCACCACTCTCATGATACCCGTTTGTCGTTGCGTGTGCTTGAGCAGCGCAATTCGGCTCTTGCCGATCAGAATGCAGACACTCTCGAGCTCCATCGCCGCCAACATGCACGCCACGCTCGTCCGGTCATTGTCCAGCACGAGGATGAACGCGTCCTTGCGCTGGATGCCAGCTATCTGCAGCAGTGAGACACCAAGTGGCAGCAGCATGTGCTTCAGTCCACCGCGGATTACTTGCACACGCGCGCGGTCCTGCTCCGTCACGCGCGGCGGCGGCGCATCCGCCGGGTAGAAGACCGTGAGCTTGCCATTTTTGACGCCGACTTGGTGGGCCATGTTGCTTTGCACAACACGTCTGAAAAGTCCCAAATTGATGGCGCCACGCACGCTTTGTTCGAGCCAAGCCGAGCCGAGTCAATGTTTATGTCCGGTTTTTGAAGTTGTACGGTCTTGGCTCGTCCCGGCTCGGCTTAACTTGGCTCAATTTGATTGGCTCGATTTGGCTCGATTTGGCTCGATTTCATGAGCCATCCGAAAAAGCAACAGCACCTCTTCGACCGTGAGAAGAAAGCAATGGCGGGACGCATGAAGCGTGAACTCATGGACGCGCTCATGGCGTGGGGCTCGGAAGAGGAAGAGGACGCCAACGACAATGAGCAAGGCGAAGACGACGAGACTGAGAGTGAGCCGGACCGTCCTGGCAAGCGCGATGGCGACGTCGTGGCCGACAGCGACTCGGCGAGCGACGCCGCGGAAGACCTCGACGCCACCAGCTCAGATGACGACGATGAGGAGGACGAGGATGATAAAGAGGAGACAAAGCCGATCAAAGTCAGGGCTGAGCGTGGGGCTAGTCATCGTGGGCGGAAGAAGTGTGGCAGCAACGAAAGCGCTAAAGGTTTTGATATGGATGATGACGATGAAGACGATGACGACGATGAAGACGATGATGAAGACGATGATGAAGAGGATGATGAAGAGGATGAAGATGACACTGAAGACGAAGAGAATGGCGAGGATGTGAACGACATGCCCGTACTGCGACAGGTGAGCAGCGCCGACTTTGAGCAGCAAGCGCGATACGAAGAGGAGGAGGAGGAGATCGTCGTGAAGGAAGAACAGGGCTTGCGCAGTCTCTTTGGTGACGATGATGACGACGATGACGAGGAGGATGAGGATGAAGGAGATGGAGGAGGTCACATCAGTCAAAGGAACCCTATTGACGCAGGAGTTCAAGGCGAAAGTGCAGAAGAGGACGAAGAAGAAGCGGCAGACTCGAAGCACCTTAGCTTCACGGACGAGCTCCTTTCGAATGGCACAGGCTCCGTCGTCGACGACACTGGTGACGCGGACAATCAAGAAGGCGAAGAAGTCGCGAAGTCTCTGCTCATCGATGCGCGCGAGCGCTTGGAGGCGAAATCGCTGTTGTCGAGCATCATTTCGAACGTCTCTATCCGAGAGAACAAGGTGCTGAAGCGCGGAGACAAACTGGAGGGTCCGCCGATTGAAGACCCGATCGCGCATATTGACGAGTTCAAACGGTGCGTGAGTTGCACTGTTTTGTGTATATTTACTGCGATTGCTGTGTAGATATCTAATGTGTTTGCTTGTGTATTGCTGCTTGTGAGTAGAAAGTTCCGATGGCCAGTCCGAGTGATCAACTTGCCCAAAAACGAGTACGTACGCTGCTGCATACTGCGATATGAGTTTACTTCCCTGTATGCAACCACCAAGAGTCTGACCATTGAGCTTCTCATCTGTTTTCCTATATACCTATTTAGCTTTTCACAAGACCCCCTGGAGATTTTCAATGATTACGAGCTCAAGTTGAAGAAACCAGCACTTCAGCGATCCGGCCAAAGAGCTCGTCCGAGTCAACACCGTCATCGAAGAGCTCAGAGCGCATTTGCGAAGGCTTCACGCCCCCTTGTTGAGGCAGCAGCGGCGGCAGCAGCAACCACTCAACAGCAGCAGCAGCAGCTGCTGTCGAGGAAGCGAAAACGGTCGCAGAACAACGTAGAACGAACCTGCGAAGGCGTGTCTGCTGCAGCGCTCACCGCTATTGCACGCATCGGCGAGCGCTTCACGGACCGCTTCCTCGAGTCGCTGATCAGCGATAATGCTGCAGCTTTGCAGGGAAACAACGCCGGCTACTCCCAGCGAAGCTGGTATGAATGGCTGCGTATTGAGCGATGTATTTCGACTTTAGCTGTATCTAACCGAACTCGTTTACTTGCTCTTATTAGGATCCCGCTCCCAGTCACGCGGAAACCAGTGGCAAATTGGCGGTTCGTGCTTGAGAATGCGATGAAGAACAGCGCGGATGCGAGTGGTTTAAGCGGCGATAGAGTGTGCCCACCTCTGCGAAAAGAGTACGCTGTTCTACTTCATGAGCATGTTTTTCAATTGATCCTGACTCTGTTGGTTTGGTCTCTTTATCCTTCAACAAACAGAACGCTCCAGCGCATCCGTGACCGCCTTACGACTCTTAATACTCTGCCGTGGAAGACTGACGACAACGAATTGCTCGACAAAGTGGATCGTCTAGTGGACAAGTCTGCGGCAACACCAGCACCAGGATCGATACCTGCGGTTGACTTGCGATCCGAGTTGGTGGCTGAAGGGGATATTGTGATGTTGTAGTTCCGCTTGCTGTGTCGAGAGAGATAGAGAGAGAAACATAATGGGTACACAGCATGCACAGTGAAAAAGAAGAAACATCCAATGTTCATTCCCATCAAGGCTGAAAGAAAAGTCGGGGTCTTCTCAACCTCGAGTTCCATGGATCGGTTTCCAATGAAATCCTGAACACAAAGCGATGCACTCCCTACGTCTTGAGCGCTTTCTTCTTTCGCTTGTACTTATCAAAGTACGCCTGCACTTTCTGGTTGTAGTTCTTGTCGCGCTTCTGCTGGTTCGCGGTCTTCACGATGACCTGCAGCACGTCTTCGTCCTCTAGGAAGTGCTCCTTGCCCACGCGCTGCGGGTTGTACTTTGTGCTCGTGCCCCACACGAGCGCGTAGTTGAAGTTGTCGAGCATGTCCTTCGAGATCTATTAGAAGATACAAGAGGAGACAAGCAAGCAAAGGTCAGTTCGACATACTGCAACTTTGTTTCGTCATCGACAACATAACAGCAACGTACAGAAAGACACGCGGCTTGGACGCTCACACCTCGTCGCTCAGACGAAAGCACCACCGGCTCGGCGAATTGCGGCATCTACAGTCAAACAACATAAAGAGAATGTTAGCAGTGACCGAGTCCACAGGAGCACGCATTGCCAGGGACGTTCACAAAATGATGACAACGTTACCTCACCACGACGCTTGGTGTACACACGCGTGAGCCCCATGTAGTCCCACATTTTTGCGAGCAGCGTGTCGAAGTTGAGCTACAAAACCACAGACACACAGACAAATATGAGCCACCAGACATCTCAGTGTTGCTGGCAGTGAGCTCAACGCACCGCTGGACGGTCGCCGTGCTCGCACGCAATGACAGTCGAGTGCGGCAGGCGAGCGAGGCGGTCGACGTCCTCGATCGACACCACGTCAATCTTGTTGTACACATAGAGGCACTTGATGTACTTGCGGTTGCCCTCAAGCACGTCGATGAAGTCGTCGGTCGACGCGTCTTCGCGGAAGAGTACTTCGCAGTTGTGGTACTTGTACTCGTGCAGGATTTTGTACACGGTCTTGTACGGGTCGTCGCCGAGTTTCGTCAGACGGACAGTGCTATTGAACGTGATGCCGCCACCGTTTTTCTTCTTAAAGTAAATATCTGGCGGTTCGCGGTTGAGACGCAGACCGACGGTCTCGAGCTCGTTCTCCAAGATCTCACGATGGCGGTTGCCTGCCTCCTGGCCGGCGTCCAGAACCATGAGGATCATATCGGCCGACTTGGCCACTGCAATGACCTCGCGACCACGACCCTTGCCGTGCGCAGCGCCTTCGATGATACCAGGCAGATCCAAAAGCTGGATGCGGACATCGTTGTAGATCAAGTTGCCGGGAATGCACGTCAGCGTCGTGAACTCCACGGCGCTCTGCTCCGACTCGGTCTCCGTGAGCTGACTCAGCATCGTGGACTTGCCCACACTAGGGAACCCGATGAGCGCGACTCGACCATCTCCACTCTTCGCGACATCGAAGCCTGGCAGTTATAGAAAGTAGAACAAGGTTTAGTGCACATAGACCACAAGCCACTGGGGGATCAATCGAGCAGCAGCCGTACCTTCACCGCCTCCTCCAGAGGTCTTGTCGCCTTCGAGAAGCTACAAGTTTGCATCCACAATAGAAACAAAATACATGAGCACAACACCGTGGGAAAAGCACAGTCATCCCATCCAGACAGTATCCATTCATTCATCGACTGACTGATGCATTACATTACCTCTGTGCGGAACTTTGCGAGCTTCGCCTTGAGGAACCCAAGATGGCCTTCCGTGGCCTTGTTCTTCTGGGTCCTCTTCATCTCCTCCTCTACATATCCGCACAACACAAAGCATTCTCGTTAACCAATCAACAAGCGAACCAAGTGCCAAAAAAGCCGCCAATCATTCCCTGGTGTGCGCGGAGTTGCGAGCGCCTGCACAACGTAGAGATTGTATTGTAGATGCAGAGCATACGCACCAATCTCCTTGATCCTGTCGACGATCCCCATGGTTACTGCGGGTCGAACGCTTGTCGCGTGCGCTGTGCTGGTTTAACGCCTGCTTTCTGCTCGCAGCGTCACTTTCCAAACGTGTCGAGCGAAAGCTGTGGAGCCAAGAGAAGCAAGCAAATTGCGGTTCGCTTGTATGTCCCGTTCAATCCCGTTTCCAATCTCATACGTAAAAACCATAAACACGGGAATACGGGAAAATCCCCATTTAACTCCACATTTTACCCGCTTGGGTCTTTCCATTAAATTTTCTCCGGACCTTGTTCAATGGAGAGCTGTATTGATGTTTGTATGGAATTGTATGAGAGCTGTGAGCATTCGATGACTCACGGAGCTCCCAAGGTTTCTAACTGTAAAGTGAATGTATTATATCGTTAATATATTGTTACGAATCTTTCGAACAAATCTTGGAAGACCCATAGTGAGACCAAGTCAGCTGCCAAGATTTTGGGAGCCCAAATTGTTGGCGACAATCTTGGCAGGCCATAGTTTATTCAAGTCATCTGACTGAATCTGTTTTGCTGGCTGTGATGCGCGGTGGCTTCTTCGCTACTAAAGTGCCCGCCATCTTCTCGTTTTTGTCTTTTCTCTTGCAGTTTGTATGGCCGCTGCCTTTCGCTGTTGTTGTTGTGAGCGTAAGCTGGTTGCACTCAAACCCGATAGCCCGCTGAAAGATAGCCGATGATGATGAAGAAGAAGAAGCGGTCGCGCACCTTCATGGGATGCGGGAGCAGGATTTGGACAGGACCGACTACTCTGTGACCAGCAGCACAACAGCATCCAAGAACAGCAGCGTTAGCGGCCACAGCGGTCGAGCTGGTTGCGACGCGATCGCGGAAGAATTTGGCGGCGGATTACAAGGAGACCCGGAGCTCAACTTTGAAGAGGAGTGTGCGAACAGCGACATTTGGACGACCCTGACGGCGAGATAACGATTATGAACGACGACGACGATGATGACGACGACGAGCTCGCGGATGACGACGAAGAGGAGGTGATGAAGCACTCGATCTCGTTCCAGGTGAGTCGTGCGACCGTCACACGCTCGGGCTTGCCCCGTGCTGCGTGTTTGTCGGACGCGTGACGTGGGGCACAGCAGACTGGGAGATCTACTTTGGGCAAAAGCAGCTACTGCGTCTGCACATCAACCTCTACATCCATCAGCTCATGTGCCGGCATAAGCTCATGCGCGACGTTTCCCTTCCCTGGACAATCTAGCGGCAGAAGCGCACTGAACGCTGCGTTGCGGACGTGCACATCGTTCAGCATTACATCCGCACGCTGCTCAAGGACCGCGACTTGCGCAACTCGGAGCCGCTGATCGTGTTCCTTGAAGTGTCACCGTCATGCGCTACGGTCCGAGTCTGAAAGAAGGATATGTGCACATGCGCATGAACGGACCGTTCCAGCTGCCGCTCTACACGTGCTTTAATCGCACGATCGAGAGCCTCTATCGCCATTTGTACCACACGCGGATGCGTATCGCGTACGTGTCGGCGGTCGTCGGAGTCATGGCTCCACTGTATCTGATCATCATCACAAATTTAGGGACCTTCTTCAGTCCACAGAAGCAGCTGATTAGCGAGGCCAGCGACAGCGTCTCGACCAAGCTTGATATTACGGGCATCTTCATCAGTCTGTTCAGTCTTGGGGAGATTATATTCTGCGTCGCGTTCATGTTCAAGTTCTTCGACCATCGTCTCGGTGTCATTCGATGGTGGGTTGTGCTGAAGCCGTCGTGTTTTGCAGTGTACCGGAATCGGTCAGACCG
>JALBZB010000558.1:0-23698 GCA_038050625.1 Pythium sp. MPC-2022a | reverse complement strand
ATGCTCACTGAGTGGTCCGACCTTGTCTCCACCACCAACCACGACGACGTGGCCGCGTAAAGCGCCTGCATACAGGGTAAACCAACACGGCAAGCGTAGTATCCATTTAGTTCGCTGTGGCTAGTAAACGAAATGGAATGTCAAGTATGAATGCCCCTGAACAAATTGTATGAGTACGCTATCAAGAAAGATGAGATCGTACGAGGCACTATGGAGAGTAAAATTTCAGCTTGGCTCTCCTTTGTGCAAGGAGAAACTAAGAATCAAACGGACGAGATTTTTTCAAGCTGACACACTGTGGAAGAGGTCAGGATGCACGTCAACAAAAGTCTGAGCGTTGTATTTATACTTTTTTCTGTAGCAGCAGGCACGTTGCAAGCAAAGCTCAAAGCAAAATGGCATCAAGCCCTTGAATCGCAGACTTCACTCGCTCACCCTTGTCCTAGATGAGCTTTGGCGCATTCGCCGAGTCATCGTGGTCGGTTCCGGATACCAAATCCGCCCACTCTTGCAAATCCTTCTGGTCACGCTCCAAGATCGCCGAGATAAACGGCACAGTGTCGCCGCCGACAGCAAGACGCACGGGCAGCGTCTTCCCCTCACACTTGCCGCTCTTGGTGAGCACGTCCACGAGGACCTTGGCGCCCTTGGCTGGGTCCCCCAGTTGCGTACCGTTGCGCTGCTTCAGGTAGTTCTTCATCTGCTCCACCGCAGGACTCGCGTCCGGAATGCTCTTCTTTGCAGTGATCTCGTTGAAGCCGAACGACGTGCGGAATGAGCCCAGGTCGATGCACGTGACGTCGATGCCCAGGTGCGCCACTTCAGCGCGCAGGGACTCGGAGAGACCCGCAACGGCGAACTTGGTCGTGCAGTACACGCCCGTAGCAGGGAAACTCTTGCGTCCGCCGAGCGAGCCGACGTTCGCGATCACACCCGACTTCTGCGCGCGCATGTACGGCAGCACGACGCGCACCATCTTGTAGATGCCGAAGACGTTCGTGTTGAACACGCTGAAGATCTCATCCGTGCTGAAAAGGAACCCAAGTATGTATGAGCCATCTATACGAACACTTTGAAAACAAAATAAAGCACGTATGCGTACCTGCACTCCTCGGCGCTGCCCACAAGCGAGTACCCAGCGTTGTTGACGAGAATGTCGACTCGACCATAAACGCCGATCGCTTCTTCGACAGTCTTCTGCACGACGTCGTCAGAGGCAGTGACATCTAGCACCGCGGCGTGTGCGCCGCGAGCCTTGAGGTCTTCGAGCTTGGCGGCGCTGCGGGCGGTGGCGATGACCTTGTCGCCACGTGCGAGAGCAGCAAGGGCGAGTTCGCGACCGATGCCGGAGGAGCAGCCGGTGATGAGCCAGACCTTTGGAGAGGACGACGGAGTGTTCGACATGGCGGATGCGAAGTAGTTGATTGAGAGGGGGTAGCTGACTGTCCCGAGCAGGAAGGGAATTGAAAAATGAGAGAGTGAAGGAGGCGACGACGGGCTTGTTCGGTGTTGAGCTCTTCGGTGGGCGTACCTGAGCGCATCCACATCTCCCACAGCCGTCTCTGATTGGTTGAAATTGTCAGAGGGCGGAGGGCGTCAACACGAGCTGGGGGTGTTTGCGCTGCTTGGGTCTACTTCCCACATGGCTTCAGCACCTGCAAGTGGTTCGGCGTGATCAAAGCCCCTGCGACATGCGCGAGGTTGACGCGCACTGAAGGCAAGTGGCTTCAACAGCTCGCAAGTGGCTTCAACAGCTCGCAAGTGGGTCGAGTATCAAACCGGACAGTACGAACGGACGAGCGAGTCCTGCGCGACCCAAGCACCAGACGCTTACGTGCTTATCGATCTCGCCTCCGCAATCCGAAAGCAACAAATCCCTTCATTTTTGAATTGAGTTCAAACACCACACGTCATCTCCACCACCTCCACCATGTCTCCTTCTACGTCCTCGTCGCCCAAGGTCTGGTTCATCACCGGCTGCTCCTCCGGCATTGGCCACGAACTCGCTATTGCTGCGCTCGCTCGTGGTGACCGCGTCATTGCGACGGCTCGCAACGCCAGCAAACTGGAAGATCTCAAGACTCGCGGTGCCTATGCGATCGCTCTCGATGTGACCTACTCGGACGAGGTCATCAGCAAGATCGTCGCTGACGCCGTCCAGGTCTACAGCCGAATCGACATCCTCATGAACAACGCCGGCTACTCGCTTCTCGGCGCCGTTGAGGAGTGCAGCGAAAAGGAGGTGTACGACCAGTTCAACACGAACGTGTTTGGTATCGCGCGCATGGTCCGCGCTGTGCTACCGTACATGCGTGCTCAGAAGTCAGGTGTCGTCGCCAACGTCGGATCGATCGGCGGGTGGCACTCGTCACCAGCTGTTGGCTGGCATTGCGCGACCAAGTTCGCGGTCGCGGGGCTCTCGGAGGCGCTGAAGGGCGAAGTCGCCCACCTCGGTATAGACGTCGTGTCGGTAGATCTCGGCTCGTTCCGCACGTCGCTGCTCGGTGGCAACATGATCGCGGCGGAGAAGCACATCGAAGAGCTGGACCCTTCGGTTCTGCCAGGGAAACAGTTCCTGTCTGCGCGCAATGGCACCCAGCCTGGCGACCCGAAGAAGGTCGCGCAGCTGCTCACCGAGGTGTTGACAAAGAGCGGTCGCTGTGAAGGTCGTGCGATCCCGTCGCGCCTTGCTGTCGGAAACGACGCGATCCGAGTCGTCAACATGGCGCTGCAGAAGGGCCGCGACGAGCTGGACGCCTGGACGGACCTCATCTCCACCACGGACTTTGACGACATCGCTGCGTAGATTAACTGTGTGGTATGCGAAAGCACCAATGCTACAATAACAACACTATTGCCTATTGAATCCACCTGAGTTTGGCCTATCACTTCTATTGTTGTAGCTCCCACCAAGTTTTGTTAGTGCTCTCAGCCCATAACAGCAAGTTCAGCGACCATCACTCATGACGTCTTTCCTGGAGCAGCTCTAAGCCAGACATGTTGTCAATCTCAATCCTTCTGGTGCAGCCCAGAGCTCGCTTCACTTTTTAACGTTGTGCGCAGTGATGACATTAGGACTGGTGGCGCTGGACGTGGTGCTTTGCGAGCGAGACGTAGTCGTCGCTCTTCCAGATGTGGTGCGCGCCATCCGACGCTACACCGAGGCGCCGCTGCAGATCCGACTGGAGCGCGTACTGGAAAACGACGATGCAGACCTGATGGGGCGAATACTGACACAGCATGAAGAAGACGTGAGGTTGGATCTGCTGGAGGAGAGTACACTGGATCCACAAGTGGAACAATACAAATCCATCAAGAGGGCTACGCTTCAAGATATACTGCGGTTTGGAGCTCGGCATGGACGCGAGGAGATCGTCAAATGGGTGGTGGGCTTCCCAGATCAAGACACCTGGGGAGCGACCTATCTTGCTGTCAGCCATGGACACCTGTCAATCGTCAAG
Organism: Pythium sp. MPC-2022a; assembly: GCA_038050625.1. Taxonomy (NCBI): domain Eukaryota; phylum Oomycota; class Peronosporomycetes; order Pythiales; family Pythiaceae; genus Pythium; species Pythium sp. MPC-2022a. Next base: position 20,237 of record JALBZB010000558.1, on the reverse strand, counting down.
TTGCTTCACAGACAGAGCACACACGCGGGTGAAACCGTCTTGATGGACCAAGCAGCGAGGTTCGGCCATCTGGACATTTTGCAGTGGCTCTATAGGAATCAGAACGATCCAGCGAGTGCGTCTCGGTGTTCCGCCGTGAAAGAAGCAGCGCGATTCGGACACGTCAAGATGCTGCAATGTCTCTACGCGAACAATAGGGGTCAATCATTTTCGCAGACGCTCATGACAGCAGTGGAGCACGGCCAACTGCGAATCATGGAGTGGGTTCACGACCAGTCGGTCCCCGCAAACGTTGTGGGGGCAATGCATGCTGCACTAAAGATCGGAGACACCGAGATGCTCGAGTGGCTTCACGACCACTACACTTCGGAGAGGTGCTGCTTCTGGAAAATGGACTACGCCGCAGACGGTTTATACTCTCGCGCGGTTTGGTGGCTGCGTTGGCACTACCCAGACCGATACATCGATGCGACAGTGGGGCGACGGACACCCCCAGACGCATTGAGAATCATGACCGCCGCTGCAATTCTCTCCTGCAACGGTACGGTGGCATCGTAGGAATCATTCTCTAAGCATGTTGTCTATAGCCTGCCTGACGCCACCGCGCTCCCTCCTGTAGTATTCTATCATACCGGCGTGCTGAAAAATGTGAGAGTGATCAAGTTATAGCGAAATACCTACCGCGCTTCACACAAGACTCTAGGCCATGTGCCCTTTTCCTTAAACTTTCTAATCTGGTATTATTGAGATGAGCCTCCGTGTTCTCTTCTTTCTCTTGATTTTGCTTCTCAGGGCTGCATGTCTCTACCACTGACCCATAGTCCAGAAGCTTCAACTGACGAACTTTCAACCTTCGCGCATCACGCCACAGACCTTATCTTTCGGCACCACGGAGTGCACAAACATGACGACTGGACCCGCTGCGTTGGACATGGTGCTTCGCGAGCTAAACGCGGTGGCGGCGCTGCTGATGGTGGTGCGCGCCATCCGACGCTACGCTGAGGCGCCGCTGCAGATCCGACCGGAGTGTGCGCTGGAGAAGGACGATGCAGACCTGATGGAGCGAATGCTGGCGCAACTGAGAGAAGATGAGCGGCTGGATCTGCTAGAGGGGAGTATCACAGAGCATTCACGAGCGGAGCAATGTGAGCCCGTCGCCAGCACCATTTTGCTGCTAGTACTGCACTTTAGAGCTCGGCATGGACGCGAAGAGATTGTAAAGTGGGCGAATGGCTTTCCCGATCAAGATATCAGCCAAGCGATCACGGTAGCTGCCATCAACGGGCACTTCATTACCGTGAAACTGTTGCACAGAAACAGCGTCTATGTGAGCGAAGTCTACTTGATGAACACTGCGGCGAGTCATGGGCACCTGGACGTTCTCAAGTGGCTCTGCGAGAATCGGAGAGATCCGTCAAGCGCGTGCCAGCCCATCGCCTCGAAAGATGCGGCAAGACTCGGATACATTGACGTGCTGGAATGGATCTACACGAACAACCGAGTTGGATTTTCTCCGCAGTCGCTGGCGGTGGCAGCGGATCGCGGTCAAAAGCGAGTCATGGAGTGGATTTTTGAGCAGTCGATCCCCGTAGACGTGGTCGGGGCCATGCACGCTGCGCTAGAGATCGGCAAGACCGACATGCTCGAGTGGCTCCACAACCAGTACCCATTGGAGAGGTGTCGCCGCTGGAAAATGGACCGCGTTGCCCAAGATCGGTATTCCATGTGGTCCAATGGTTGCTCTGTCACTATCCCGAGCGATACATCGATATGCAAATATGGCAACGAGCAACCGGAGTCACCATGTCGAGCAATGACAGTAACAGCAGCAGCAGCTGTGCTCTCCAATGAAAGAGCGCACAGAGCAATTTTTTAATGCATGTATCTAATATTACAGCGTTCTGGAGAAATCGAAATGGCTATTGTGTCGTTCGGAAACGATGATTCCGAGTTGCTTTCTCGGCTTCTCCTGCGACCAGGCGTGGACATTTCAGTGACTATACCGAGTGTGAGATGCAACACAATCGAATTGATAGGAGTGACCGAGGAACAACTTTGTTCCTTTGCACAACGAACAGCTTGGCTCACAAGAACTCTTGTCGGGGATTGCGAGTTGGCTCGTGAAGTTGATGGCCTGAAAGGTTTTGATGTGCAATGAAGTGGGTGATTGCTGATGCGCATCAACGACGAACTTCAACTTCTGCGACATGTGAGCCACAGCTCCAAAACCACATTTATAGCCAATCATGTGGTCTGTATGTGAAGTGAGCTCCACTGAATCACATGCATGGAGTGATCTCCATGGAGATCATGACGCAGCACAGCTCATTCCACCAAAAGCGCATTCGACCACAAGGTCGACAAACCCACCAGCGCCACCACATAAACAACATGTCTGCCCCCGCCACCACTGTCACCTCCTTCCCCAAGGTCTGGCTGATCACAGGATGCTCCTCGGGGCTCGGCCACGCGCTTGCGCTTGAAGCACTGGAGCGCGGCGACAAGGTTATCGCCACGGCGCGCATCGCGTCAAAGCTCGACGACCTCAAGCAGCGTGGCGCCACTGCGATCGCACTCGACGTCACCTCTGCAGATGCCGTGCTGGCGAAGACTGTGGCTGATGCGGTCCAGATTTACGGCAGGATCGACATCCTCGTCAACAACGCCGGCTACGCGCTGCAGGGTGCGGTCGAAGAGTGCAGGTGCGTGCGAAGTGCTCTTCGCGCTCATTCTTCTTGTGTCAACGTACCGGTATCTAACCATTTGTGCCTCTGCTTTCTTTCATAGTGCAAGTGAGATCTACGACCAGTTCAACACGAACGTCTTTGGCATCACGAACGTGCTGCGTGCCGTGCTGCCGCAAATGCGTGCGCAAAAGTCCGGCGTGATCGCGAACGTCGGGTCGATCGCTGGCTGGCGCGGCTCCTCGGTCACGGGGCTCTACAGCGCGAGCAAGTACGCAGTCGCTGGCATCTCCGAGTCATTGCGCGCTGAGGTCGCGCATCTCGGCATCGAAGTGACGTGCATCGACTTTGGCGCATTCCGCACCGTGCTCTTCGGAGACAACATGATCGCCGCGAAGACCCGCATCGCCGACCTGAACTCGGTCACAGCGCCACGATGGAAAGCGCTCGCTGAGCGCAGCGGCCACCAGCGTGGTGACCCCGTCAAGGCGGCGAAGCTTCTCACGGAGGCGCTGACCAAGACCGGTCGCTGCGCAGGACGGACGTTGCCGTCGCGCCTCGTGGTCGGCAAAGACGCCGTCGAGGGCGTCGCGGCGGTGCTGGAGAAAGGCAAGCGCGAGCTCGAGGAGTGGGCCGATCTCGCGACCACGACCGACTGCGACGACGTGGCGCAGTGAGAATATATCGAATAGTTGCGTATGAAGAGGTAGTACCTTCCATACGTGTACGTGTAGAACAATACAAAAAAATACAGAATACAGGTCAACCATCCTCCACCCGTGTTCTCTTCCAATACGCGGCATCGCAAACCCAAGCCAACAAGAGCGACTCTTTCCAGATTTGCCACCAAAGCCTCAAGACCCCTCCACCCGAGACTGAAAGAAAGGGGTTTCCGTCGTGAGTGGGGTTTGAGGCTTGGGGGCTTGGCAGTGAATCTGGAAATGAGGCACCGCAATGTGCTGCCAAGAGCGAGCAGAAGGAAAAGACAAGCTTCAAACAAGGGACGTGTCCCGTGTTTCACCTCCGATATCTAAAAACACCACATCACTTTCTCAACTGGCAACATCATCACCATCACGACCGAAGCAACGTTCGCTTTCCTTCTTCTCTGTAGCTCTCCTGTAGTGCGCACACGCTCCACTGCCCACCAGACACGAGCGGTGCATGTGGGATGATGACGACGCCACCGTCATCTGGTCTCGTGGCGGTGGATGTCGTGCTGCGAGAGCAGGAGCGGGTCGCAGCGCTGCCCAGCATCGTGCGCGCGATCCGTCGCTTTGCGGACGCGACGATGCTCGTGAAGCTCAAGCACGCCATGAAAGCGCTCGCCAGTGCAGCGGAGCTCGATGCGCTGCTGGAAATGCACTGCGAGGATCTGCGGCTGGAAGCGCTGGAGCAACTTAATGAGCCAGCTCATGATCCGGAGCTCTTGCCGGACAAACACGCGAGTCTCGTATACGACATTTTCGTGTACGGAGCCAAACGAGGCAGCATCCGCGTCGTTGAGTGGGCCCTCGGCGCTTTACCGAGTATCCACGTCAACGGCGCACTCCGCGCCGCCGTCAACAATGGGCAACTGGAGGTGACGCAAGTGCTGCATCCGCTTGTGAAGAAGTTTGGACTCGGGTTCACGGAAGACTCGCTGCTGAATCTTGCCGCCGCACGAGGCCACTTGGAAATCCTGCAGTGGATGTACACGAATCGCAGAGATCCTAGGTCCAGTTGCACGTTGGTGGCATCCGAGAATGCAGCGAAGAGCGGCCACTTGGAGGTGCTCAAATGGATTCTGGCGAATTGCCCCGAGCAGTGGTCCTACCTGGTGCTAGAGCAGGCAGCGTTGCATAACCAGCAGCATATCATGGACTGGGTCTACGAGAAGCGTCTACGCAGACACGTGACCTCCGCGATGGAGAATTTGGCGAAGAAAGGTGCAGTGGACGCGCTCATGTGGCTGCACGACAAGTACTCGGAGAACCACTTGTTTCTCTCGACGTTGAAGAAAATGGCGTCCCATGGCGCGCAATTGGTTCTCGTGACTCGGATCGTCACAGTCTTTCCAGAGAGCTACGCAGACTATGGCATTGCGATTGGTGTCATCTGCGGTGATCTGGAGATGGTGAAGAAGCTTGCAGAGGGACGACGGCTCAAGCGACGAGAAGTGAAGAGCGCGATGTGTCTGGCGGCGAGCTACGGGTTTCTCGACATTGTCGAATGGCTCAGTACGATCTTCGTCGACACCTTTATCCCTACTAAGGCGCTCTGGCGTGCTGTTCGCTGTGGCCACTTGAATGTGATCTACTGGATTGTGAAGCAAAAACCAGAGCTACTCATACCGGAGCGCTTGGATGAAATGCAAAAAACGAGTGTGAAGCAGCCAAAGACGACTTCAGACCGGAAGGGCGACATGCAGGAAGTGACGCGCTGGATTCAAGAGCAGCAGCAGGGAATAAACCATCCCAGTCGTATCGGAAGCAAATACGTGGGAAACATGACGTCCTGTCGAACATGAAGAGCTAGCTGTGTTGAGGGAGAACCGTGGATTGTGTGCGCCAGCAAGTTTTTTCGCGATGTTGAGTTCGGAGCTCTTCGAGACGTGTTAAATTCCGCACGTTGGCAAACGTAGCTTTAATGGGTCCTAGCTCGTATGAGCGCTGAGCTTTGCTGGAGCAGTTGTAAGCAGATCTAACGCGCTCGAGGTTGTCACGAGAAGGCATTCTTCATTCAAGCAATTGGTTCATGTACTTCGGTTTAAGAATGAGTGTCGCGAACGATTTCCTTGATGCGTACTCCCTCAACCTCTAGTCCTTTAGAATTAGTTTCGATGTCAAGCTCCAGTACTGCGAGCTCTTCGCACAGGAGTGCTAAAGCAGCTTCTCACACGACTTCGAGCGAACTCGCGTTCGATTTTTTCCTGGTAGGCGATCTGTGAGGTTTCTTCTCAGGGATTGAGAGTGACACGTCCACTTGAACTTTGGGGAACACTGTCGGAGCCACGGGCAGGTCAAAGCTCATCCCTGCATACAGGGTCTGAACAAACTCGGGGCATGGTGTGGCGTCTGGTTCTCGTCCTTCCGTGACGCATACGATCACCGGCTCCTCCAAACTGATCGAGTTGCACTTGACTCGCGACAGCACCTCGGTGAAGAAGTGTGAGTTCTGGGACGTTTTCTTCTCCATCGCTGTCGTTGATGGACATAAGCTTCGACTCTTGAGCGCAGGCTCGGTCTTTGGGCCGACTGGCAGAGTGTACGCATTTGGCGCAATGTCGATCGCTAGGTCTCGCTTCCACAATGCTGAGCTGTCACCGCAGTTAGTACCCTCGTTGGATATTTGCTGGAGCCATTTCCATTTCCCCATCGTAGCGTCGAATTTCATACGCTGAATGTTGTGCAACTGCGACCCGTAGCACTCGATGAAGTGTGGTGTCGACACGTAGACTTTGAATCCATGAGTACCAGTGGTGTCTTGAGAGTAGGTTGGATCCACCTTGAGCAGCTGAACCAAGCAATCTCCAGATGGAAGGGAGCGCACAAAGCGAGCTACCTGAACGCGTTCATTCTTCGACCAGGCTTGTTGCTCATCAGTTACTGGGGGCTCTTCGTGGCAGGAGAAATACACGAATGACGACTCGGCAAACTCAGTTTTTGTTGCCTCGTGAACAGCAACGACATTGGTGACATCTGAGATAATAACGGGCTCTTGTTGTTTCGGCGCAGTCGAGTCCGGATCGGGTTTGCACACTTGCTTCACTCTTTTTGGGGAGAGGGTCTTTTGGAGGGCTAGTTTCTCCACAACCGCTCCTCTCTGTCGCCACGAGCGAGATTTTGAGTCAGCGCTTGCTGGACGTACTCGTGTAACAACTGGCTCTGCCTGTCTGGTGACCTTGTGATCTGGGGTGAGCGGGCGTTTCGATGAAGTTGTAGCCCTGGGTTTGGCGATCTCGCTTGGCTGAGAGCCGCCGGTTTTAGGATCCACTCCATCACTTTTTGACATGAGCTGAAGAATTTTTGAAAACGAAGTTGCGATGTCGTCTTGATCTGGTCGTTCCTGGGCCGTTGGGAGAAAATTCGCAAGGGTAAACGGTGCTGCTTGGCGACTGGATTTCGGAGACTTTGGCGAAACGGAGCTTGGGTCCTTCACCTTTCGGTCAGATCTTGGGGATGTCGGCTTCTGCTCCGAAGCAGCAGCTACTGGGCTGGTCGCAAATGCCCTGATAGCAAAGAAAATGATAAAGGTCAAAATCAGAAATGATGGGTATACAACACACATTTGCAATGGGCTCGTACCTCTCTTGTTTGTTGAAGATTGCAGTAGTGCGTGCATCTGCTTTAAAGTTTTGAGGCGACTTGATTCCGCTCTCTGATTGGCTTGGAATACTGGACTTTGAGTCTGCGGGCCTCGCATTTGGCGAAACTGGGGTCTTAAAGTTGGCTTTCTGCTGGTCGCTCTTGGCGGTCTACAAAGCATCACACGCTGTAAGAAGGAAGATGTCAAGCGATCGCAAGTAATAGCAGATATTCACACCTGCTTTCGCACTTGCGCCAGAAGCAGCTCAATCGTGCCGGGCACGGCGTTTGCGAGATCTTCCTGCTGCTTGCGCGTGATCTCGCATTTGATCCGCGTCAGAACTTTGCCTGATAAGCCAGTTCACGAACAACATCAGAAGACAAATCGCGCCAAGCTTCATAGAAAAGCAAATAGGCAAGCGCTGTACAAAAACGCACGGTTGAGTGTCTCCCAGTTGGTGAGCTTCTGCTGGAAGCGATGTGTCGCTGGGTAGTTGTGCAGCTCGACCCAGGCCGGGAAGAGCTGCGCGAGGAGCTCAGCCAGGAGCACGGCGTCGCTGAAGTCGCGCGCGATGTTCTTCTTGGTGCGCGAGAACTGGAACTCATCCACCCACTCGTACACACCGCTCATGCTGGTGGCGTTCGGTCGCAGCGATCAGTTAGTCGCTCTCGGTCGTCTTGTTCACCAACTGCTTGGCGCGTCGTGCTGCTCTAGCAGTGTTGTGAAAAGTCTGTAGTTGTTACCGCATGTGTCTCTTCAAGATGGGAGCCCAAAATAAAAGAAAATTGGCACCCAAAATAAAACAAAGGTTTCCCCTCTGATTTGACAACCTCTTCTTCGGACTCTCATTTTTAGACTCTTATGTGGAAACCCTGGTGCTTTCCTGTGGAAAAGAAAAGGCAACTTCAACTTCTGCATTTTCAATCTTCCAGTCAGTATCGAAAGTGCGTGACAGCAGCAGAGAAAACCAGTGAACAGAGAGCATGCCGACTGCACGCGGCATCCTCGCCGATGTCACCAACAAGCGCAGGCAGCCGACCATTGCGTATGTGTGTGCATTTGGCGTGTTTTTGTCATGCATGGGAATGGTCTTGTTGTATATAGATAGACTCACGCTCTTTTGCTTTGCATTGACAATTCGCAGTAAAAAGTACTGCATGAAGCAAACCATGAGAATGAACAAGAAGGTTAACGACTCCCGGCGCTTGGAGCAAGTGCAAAGCAACCTGCAAGAGCTTGACCCCACAGTGAAGACGCCGGAAGAGCCTGGTGCGCAAAAGAGATCTCTTTCTCTGTGTCTCCGTAGACGAGAGAAGAAGACCCGCAGTCGTGCTGCTCTACTGGACAGTCTTGATGAGAGTGAGCTCCAAATCATGCAGCGACTCGACTTTACGGGTTGCTCTGATGACGGAAATGATGGCACGCGAGAGCCCAAAAATGATGAGAATGCAATCAGTTCTTTGAATGTGGATGAGAAGACGCCGATGACATTGAAGCGGAAATTGCCACAGTCCAGTGAACTTTCAGCTGCTGCGAAGCGCAAGAAGTTGCCTACTGATGCCCCAAAGGTAACGAATGTAGTTGTAAAATGCTGGACGGAACTAACTTCCTGAGCGCTAAATAATCTCTCTTCTTGTAGAAGAACCCCAAATTGAAGAGGAACAGTGGCTTGACCCATGCGGTGGACGCGGCGAGAGTTCACATGAAGCTCGCGGGGCCGATTCGGAACACGTGCGTCCTGGATTCTCCTAGCGACAAACCAGCTCGGAAAGCGAAGCGCAGCAAACCACATAACAAGAAGGCATCCCCTTCCAAGTCGACTGAAGGTGAGCAGCAATCTGGTAAACGATCTCAATCTTCCGTGAACTTGAGAATTCTGATTTTATAAACTGTCTTCTTTCGACACAACAGTAGTGGAACACGATGAAAACCCGCCCAAGATGAGCACGCTGATCTCTTCCAAGCTCTGCTCTCTGCAACGAATGTTTGGGAGTGACTGAGATCCCAAGCGATCTCCAGCAACATATTGAATTTATTTACCATCTAGCTTTGTGTGGCGTTGGTCCATAGGTAAGTAAGTAGTCCGTGATCGTGTGTGTTTTGATTTGGTGAGTATCCCCACTCTACTTGTCTGTTTGTTCGATGTCTAAGAAATAACGCAGTTCCCTTTTACTGTCTTCGCTCTTCCTCGTCTATCTGTCAGTGAGTGCAAGTTTCCATCGTGCGCAGACCCCGAAGCTTCCAGCTCCTCTTCTTGCTCAGCAATGATCATCGTCTCACGCAGCGAGCTCCCATTGTGAAGCCCCGTCACGACAGACATGTTGGAAGCGATACTCGCACGCTCTGAATTCGACTCGCCCGCCTCGGTGAGGTGACTGCCTCTCTCTTCACTGCCGTCTCCACCTACAGGCGAGTGCCCGCGCAGCCCCATCATGATGTCGATCATGCTCGGACCCACTTGCTCCGACCGAAGTGTCACTCGTCCGTGAACCTCCAGCTCCAGTAACCGCAGCTGCACAAAACGGTGGACAAGGTTCAAGTCAATCGTTTGAATTCATACACATACAGTACGACAAATGTCATCGCATACCTTTTCGATGTAAGCTTTGCGCGGCGCGCTCGCCGGTCGCTTCTGAAGAACGTGCTTGTACGCTCGCTCGAGCGACCAGTTCTGTGTCAGCATCAGGTACGTGATGCATACCACGGCGCTCTCGTTGTTACCATGCGTGCAAAAAACGAACACGGTCTTGCCTTCCTGACGCGCTTTCTCGATGAGCTGGTTGGCGTGGGTGGCGTTCAGTTTGAACGAGTCGTACGAGAAATCGTCGTCCAGCTCGACGCGTCCTGTGTCTATTACAAGCTCAAGCGCCGCAGCAGAGCTGTCTACGCTACGCTTGCGCGCGTTCTCTGCGTCTAGCAGATACGTGACGTGCAGGTGCTCCTTGAGCAGCTCGGCGTCGCGCGCGTGCTTGACCGAGCCCATGAGCAGGAAGTCTTCAATCACGCCCGGCACATCCAGCCTGCAACCACATGTTTGACACGTGAGTGAGCACACACATAGATGCGTTAGTAGCGCGTATGGCAGAGCAAGAAGGTGGTGGCACGCGAATGCGTTGCTATTTACCTGTCGTCTCCGCTGAACGGCTGTGGCTCCTGCGACGGCGGCGGCTGCTGCTCGGCGGCGTGCATTGTGGTCATTTTCAATGTGTTTGGTGCCTTTGTGGTCAGGTTTGTCTTTGTGTTTGCCGCCGGCTGTCTTTCTGTCTGGTTGTGTGTTTGTACAGGTGGGGGGTCGTGCCGCGCTCATTTCCCAATTCCCTCGTGAACGTCAGTTTTTGTAGGCATGACACCCCGCCTGCACCAGTGTGGAGAACACTCCAGATGCCTCTTCAAGTCGATAGGCGCATCATCATCAGTTTCCAAAGGGGAAACCAGCTCGACTGAACTTGTTGACTGTTGAAGCGCGCGCCATCATTAGCTGCTCTTCCTGAAGCGCGACGTCATCACCTAATGATGATTATGTAGATCCTCGCCATGAATGAATTCTCTCAGTGCCACACTCGCGTCTTGTTCTTCTGGAGCTCTGTCTATGCGTCCGTTCCGACTCATTTCCCCAAGAGACGCGTCGCGTCGCTTCAAGGGCTCGCGTGATCTTGAAGAGCTGCAACTGGTCGACGAACATGGCGTCGCGTACAAAAGCAGCAGCATTCTTGAGCCAGCAAGCTCGATTCAAAGGCAATGCGCCGTGTTCACTTTGAAGTCAGACTCAGTGACGTTAGTGACGGTGAGAATGATGCTGGCGATAACTATAGCGACGACGCGAGCGAGAAGGACACGCTACAGAAAGCGGGGTTGCACCCGCTGCTGCAGTGGGATCTGGAGACGGTCGCGTGGTTCGTGCGCAAGAAAGAGGTAAAGCTGTAGGAAGCGTGCAATTTGCATGCTGGAAGACTCTGCCTTATTGTAACGCAATGCGTATTGTGATGTGTCATCAGGAGCACCCATGGCTGAAGACCCTGATGCACGCGACCACGTCTCGGTACCGCACGCAAGACATGTCGTTGGTGCTCTGGTGCGTAGCGTAGTATTATCTGCTCGCAACACAGAGCCTGTCATGGCAACATGCTGATTTGCAGCATTATGTGTATCTCTACAGGCTCGTCTTCCTGGTGATGGTTCCAGAGTTTGGTTTTCCCTACGTCTGGATCTGCGTCGCGAACCTCTTCAGCGTGCTCTTGCTGCAGTATCTGGCCAACATTCTACGACCAATCGACCTCGACGGTACACTCTATGAGCACGCTCATACAGATCCGGACACAAGTGGTTTCCCGTGTGTGGACACGCACATGGCCGTGGTCGTGCTTCTTCCCGTAGTTCTTCACTTGGAGTCGCTTGTCATACAGATGGGACTCGTGCTCGTGATGCTGCACATCGGACTCACAAAGTTGTTCGTCGCAACACGCTTTGTGAGTCAAGTGGTCGGGAGCTACCTCACTGGAGTGGCAGGCATCCTTATTGGCAATCACGGCCACGCGGTTGTCAAGACGTACAAGCTCAGTCGCGGCTACAAGTACGTACGTTTCGCTGGAAAATAGTATGACATTGTTGATCTGACGTTGACATTCATATCATATCTGTCTTCGTTGAAATCTTACTTCAGTACGGCGGCTATCGTGATCCTGATCGTATTCCTAATGCTCGTACTTGGGTCGTGGATTGAAAACAACGACAGCCGTGTCCTCGGGGTCCCAAAGCAGGATTATCTGGACGTACTCGCCAACATCCTCAACTCGGACGCGTCGACGCACACGCCATCCTCCACTGCCGCCAAGACTCCAGCCGCCATCGCAGCAGTTCACCAGTTTCCTAGTACCCAGCGAAGCAGATCATATAATGAGGAAAATGAGGTCGAAGACGATGAAGAAGAGCACGTTGTTGCTGGCAAGAGAGACTCGTTCTATTTTCTAATGAAAGCTATGAAAGCGCGCGAGAGGCATCGACGCTAAGCTAGCTATCAAGCTGCTAAGCGACACGTCTATGCGTTGAGCTTGAGCGCTTGTTCAACTTCGGCGCGCATCGTCTTGGATACGCGCGGCAGGATCGCGTTCTTCCCGATCCAGACATTGAACGACACGTTCTTGTTCGTCTCCAGCTGCGCGACGCCAGGACCAATCCCAGCGCCAGCGAGGAACTCCTGCGCCGACGTGGATGCCAGCGACTCGAACGACAGGTGCGCGGTCGCCTGCAAAAGCAGCGCAAAGTCCTCTGATGTTAGTTTGATGATCCGCTTCATGAAGAAATTGTCGATGAATCCCAGAGCTTCCTCCGATGGGCGGTAGTACGTCACACCCTTTTCAGCCAACTTTGTAAACACCTTGAGACCCGTGTTGATAATCTGTAGATATGTGCATAGGGAATAAAGTCAGAAAGTTGATCAACATGGGTGCAAAAAATCAAGTAATGCGTACCTCAAGCGCGTCGCCGCCGAGACACGCGTCCGAGATCTCTTCGTCCACGTAGTTGACGTTCGCGGCGCCATCGGAGCGACACCAGAAGTGAGCCTAACAGTATCAACATAGATACTTCAGAATTTTTCAACAGCTCAATAACAGCACAGCCACAAAAAACTTACCTTCAAGCCGGCGTCTTGAATGCCGTAGAACTCCTGGATGAGCTCCCAGGCGTCGTCGCTAATCGGGCGGTAGAGCGTCTCACGGGGCTTGACATACGGCTCGTTACTCTTGTTCTTCTTCTTCGTCGTCTTCTTCCCGTCATCAGCTTCCAAAGCCTCCGTGCGCTGCTTCTTGGTCTTCGGGGTCTGCTCCGCAGCTGCAAACTTGGTCTCTGGGATGTATTTTTCACAGTTCTTAAGGAAATGGCCCTTGTTATCGCACAGCTTGCACACATAATCGACCGGTGGCGTGAGGTCAACGTTCTCCTCCAGCGCAGAAAGCCCCTCTTGCTTTTCGCCGGGCAAATCCGCCTTCTTGCGCAGCACGGCGATGAAGAAGCCGCCCGAGTTCTGGTCCGTCGGGATCAGGCGGAGTGTCTTCTCCAGCTCCGAGGCGATCGGGTCCGAGTTCGCAGGTGCGAACATGGAGCGCACGACGCGCTGGCCGCGGAGCTCCTGCGGGATGTCGTCGTAGCTGCCAAACCACTCGTGCAGCTGCGTCTTGCTGGTGGTGGCGCTTTCTCCGCTTTTGCTATTGTCCCCAGAGTTGGCCTTGAAGAGATGCCCCTTGTGTGTGGACTTGGACTTGGAGCGCCAGCCAACGTTCCACTTTGTGCGGCCCTTGCGGTAGATGAGCGTCGAGAGTTTCTGCGAGACATCAACCAGTTCCAGAGCGCCTCCGCTGCGGCGCAGCAGCTCCGCGACGACCGCCTCGTTCTCAACAGGGTTGAATGAGCAGGTCGAGTAGACCATCACACCGCCGATCTTGAGCAACGCCGCGCCGCGGAGCGCGAGCGAGAGCTGGATCGGGTGCAACGTGAGTCCCTGGCCGATGTGCCACTCCTTCCAGAGCGCCTGGTTCTTGCGCAGCGTGCCGTCGCCGCTGCATGGCACGTCGCAGAGCACGCGGTCAAAGACGTTCGTCGGCTGCAGCTTGCCGCTCGCCTTGTCGTACAGACCTGGGAACAAGTCGCCCGCGCCGCAGGTCACAACGGCGTTGCGTAGCGTGTTGCGCGTGAGACGGTGCACGAGCATGTACGCGCGCTTCTTGTCGAGGTCGTTGGCGATCACCATGCCGTTCGAGGCTTCGGTGTCTGGCGACGCCGAGAGCAAAAAGTCGATCACCTGGGTCGTCTTGGAGCCTGGCGACGCACACATGTCGAGTACGCGCTGCGCCGGCTGCACATCCAGAAACAGCACCGGCAGCATGCTCACAGCCTCTTGGCGGTCGATCGTACCCATCTCCGTGTGCTCGAGCAGGCACGAGTGGAACGCCTTGACGGCCTCGTGCTTTGGCGCTGCAAATAATCGAAAAAGAGAAGTGTAGGTTAGCGGCGCATTCGTCATCGAGTTTAGTGTGTGGTGGCAATGCTACTCACCGCTCTTGGAGAGCGCAGTGCGACCGCAGTCCACTTGCCACGCGACGTTCGCGAGCGGGTACCACGCGATTGGTCTGCGCACACAAAAACAATTGCCATACACCACGTGAGTGACCAATTCGTACCATGACGTGTGATGCATCCGTAATCAGCAATGGCTCCATAATGACGCACTTTGGAGGTGTGATCGGCGTGTCGTTGTGGAAGAACGTGTTCTCCGGGAATTGGAGCTCGGTCGCCAGGAGCTTCTGGACTCTGTGCGCGTCAATGTGGACAGAAGATCAGCAAATAATACTTCCAAACAAATACAGAGCGCACCAACAGCTACAAGCATGTGAAGCAAACCTCTGGGCGTCAGGGCGGTGCAAGTTCACGCGGAAGGACACGGGTAGCGGCTCGTGCAGCAGCGTCATGAGCTGGTCGAGCTCGTCATCGTTCGGCACGGCGCTCGTCTCTTTCTACACGCAAAGAACAAATGAAGAGTTAGTCCAACGCACACAAAGCTGCAAGAGAGGCAAGATGGCGCTCGTACGAGGTACTCGCGGAAGCTCTGCTTGAAGAGCTCGAGCGACGTCTTCTCCTTCTTGGGCTGCTGCTGCTCCTGCTGCTCCGCCATGGCTTCCTATTTCACTTTGGTCACACTCGAAATGGTAGCAGTAACAACGGGGTACGTTACTGGGTTACGTTTAGCAATGGAGAGTTACAAAATAGGTTACGTTCCGCGGAACCAACAGTTTTCTCGTGTGAGGTTACGGTTTTCAATCTGTGAAGCCATCAAGCGTAACTATTTTCTAAGTCAATTGTCACATCACTATCCTCACTCTCTCACTTTGTCCAGACCTGGAAGCTCAAGCCCGTGCTTCTGCTGCCAGCGCTGCTCTTCGTGGACCTGGAGAACGCCAACGTGGGCAGTCGGTGCGTCCACTGCGGCAGGAAGGTGTCGCCGTCGCTGATGTGCCGCTGCACACGCGTCACCACGCAGGACTCGACGAGGTCCCGCGCCAGCGCTTCCTCGTAGAGCTGCTCGCCACCGCCGACAAAGATGCGCGAGCACGCCGCGTACTGCGGGTCGAGTTCGACCATTTCGATTGCGCTGTCGAGACTCGCTGTGACTTGCACGTCCCCCCATGTGCGCGGAGGGTTATGGACCTTAGACGGAGAGATGACGATCGTCTTGCGATTGGGGATTGGCGCGCCGAACTCTTCGAAGGACTTGCGCCCCACCAGCAGCACTTGGTGGCGCGTGGCGGTCGCGAAGAACGCCCAGTCGCAGGGTAAGCTCCACGGCAGCTTGCCCTTCTTGCCGATCACACGGTTCAGCGAGCACGCCGCGATGATCGAGATCGGCAGACGACGCATTCTCGCCAGTTGGATTGGCGTAGCGGTTTCCAGTCAGCAAGACACAGTGACTGACGCATTGACGTCATGAAAACTTTTTCCAAAATAGTGTGAGCCACATCATTTAGGAGAAATTTATTTAGTGTGCCTCACGTTATAAAAGGGCGAACCGGATGGATGCATGGATCCAAACAAGAACAAAGATCGCGAAAGGCCACTCGGTGTCCCAGATGACTAAGAAGAAATGAATGGAGACAAGCGTCCACTCGTGAAGCTCATGAGCTCTCAACAGCACACAGGCGGGCGCACGCGATGCGACGCTCTCGGTTGACGACCAGTGCCACGACGTTGACCACACAGGCAGCTGCGATGGGACGCTGCGTGGGTAGCTTGACTGACTACCAGTACTTTAGTTAATAGCTGTTGACGAGGCGATGAGAGTTCGCGAGGCAGGCAATAAGGGCCACAATCATTGCGTCAGCTCTTTCGCCAACTCCAATGGACGCCCAGTCGTTGTGTTTGCGGCGGTAATGGTGGGCGATCGATCTTGGACGCAAAGCGCGCAGCCGTTTCGGTGGTGCGGACGCGTTGACGTCGACGCGTCCGGCCAATGCCTCCGCGTCCATTATTGCGGCTATAAATAGCTGGTTTCTTACAAGAGCGAGCTGGCTTCTTCGTTCAAAATAAGATTTCAAGGTTGACCATTAGAGAGGAGTTAAGTTGCTTTGCACAGTTTGATTCTGCTAATACTACGTGTGTGACTCGGGTAGGAGGGAGGTTCTTATAGTACTACATGTACAATACTATCATCTCGTTAATAATTTTTCAGGCTGGCTTTGTACAGAGGATGGGGTGGACGTGGGCTGCGGCGAGAGGCGCGGCGGCGCCATGCCTGGTACGACATCCGGTCGGTGGTGTGACGGGCTCTTCTTGAGCGGATCCAGTCCCAACGACGCACCAGAGGACGACGGAGACACGAGCGACGACGGCGGGCGGCTGTGCATGTGGCTGTGCTGGTGCTGTTGATGGTGGTGACTGTGCTGGTGCGCGTGGTGCTGCAATTGCTGCTGCTGCTGCTGCTGGTGCAGCGCGGCCGCCTTCTCGGACGCGATGATCTCCGAGAACGACGGGATCGTGAGCCCCGGCGGACCGATCGTCGGTATCGGCTGACTTGTGTGGTTCGTAGACGCGGGGGATGAGGCCACGCTTCCAGAGCTAGACACTGTCGTCGGTCTGTCACCCGAGGTCGATGCCGGCGGCGATGGTGATGAAGCCGTTCCCGTACCACCCATAGACGTCGGCACCACTTCCAAGAGTCGCTTGGTGAGGTAGAGCGGCGAGAGGTCCTTGTTCACCAGGTAGACAAACTTGAGGTCCTGGAACTTGTCCGAGGTCGGGTAGATGAGCGAGCGCAGCAGCTGCGCCGTGTCGCGGTCCACCAGTCCCTGCTCCTCCAGTATGCAGAACTTCAGGTACATCTCCTTGCGGATATTGAAGTGCAGGTCCACGAACGAGTTGAGGTGGATGCGTTCTTTCGACTGGAACAGGCGGTCCTGCTCGGCGGTTGTCGCGCTAGTGTTACCAGCAGCACCAGGAGCTCCTGGGACGCCAGTCTTCGCGGCAGCAGCAGCCTTCTCGGCTTTGAGCTTTTCAGCCTTCGCCTTGGCAGCCGACGTGCGCGGCTTCTTCGCCTTAGCCGCTGGCGGGGCGACCGGCGTGTCCAGTTCGCCCGTCGCGACTTCACGCAGGATGTCGAACGCACTAAGCGACCCGCGTCCGCAATTTGTCGACGGCTTGCTCGACGACTGCGGGGGTCGCATCGGCCAGTTCGAGCTCTGGTACGGCTCGAGCTTCGCGATCGTAGTCGGTGGTTTAGACGATGATCTTGCGCTTGTCGTGAACGACGACGGCAGCGGCGGCAGGTTGTCTCGCTCCATTTTCACAAACACATCAAACGACGACGACAGGTTGCGGCGGCTCTCGTCCAACATCGACAGCGAGCTGAGGTTCGAGTGGACGGGCGGCGTCGCAGGCTTCTCATTCGGAGATGGGCTGTTCAAAAGCGAAGAGACTGAGTGGCTCGACCTTCGCTGCGGTAGCTCCTTGTCACTGGTATCCACGGTCTTTGTCTTTGTCACCTCGATCGTATCCGTTTTCTGTTCGTTTGTCTTTTCAACAGCTACGACAGACTCCTTCTCTGTAGTTTTCGCTTTCGGTGGCTTCGTTGTGGTTGTGGTTGTCGTAGTCGTGGTGGTAACCTTCACAGGCTCTTGCGACTCAACGACGACAGTGACTCGCTCGGACGACGAAGAACGTTTTTCAGATGAGTTCTGTTTATCCTGACTCGTCGATTCGTCTTCATTCGTGGCCGTCGTTGTCATTGTCGTCGTCTTCGGAGACGATTGCGACACAGGAGGGTCTGGAGACTTTGATCGGGACGACGAGCGAGAGATCTCGGGTTTCTTCTTCAGGGGCGAGTCCGAAGAGGTAATCGACAGCTTTCGTTTCTTCTTGTTCGGTTTCTCCTTCTCAACGATCACGGGTTTCTTCGTCTCCTGCTCGTCGTCACTCGTGATGATCGGCTTGGAGCTCTTACGCTTTGATGTCGCCAGTATCACAGGTGCTTCCTCCGAGATGCTGCTCTTTCGCGTGGATTTGCTATTCGAAGACGAAGACGACGACGAGATCACAACCGCAGCTTTCGATTTCGAAGGCGCCCGCGTGCCGTTGTGGAAGTGCTTTGCATCGTCGATACATGTCGGACACACGTACGTCGTGTCTTTGAATCGCCCGGAGCTCTTAATCGGTGGCAAGCAGCCAATGTGGAACCAGTGGTTACAGCAATCGCACGCAAGACTCTCGTTGATGCGCTCGTCGTCCATCGCATACCAGTTGTCGAACGACTTGCTCCAACGAATGAAGTGGATCTTGATGCGCTCCCCCTTCATGTCAACTTCCGTGATCACAGCGTTGTACAGTACCTCTTCGTTTTCGACCAGCACCGACTGGTTCACCTTGAACCCCGACTCTTCCGGCTCGCTCTTCATCTCCTCGTCCCCGTTGATCTCTTTCGCAGTCGAGTTGAACGGCAGACGGCAGCTCCCGCATCGCGAGCCGATCTCTTCAACATTCGGATCCTTCTCTTCTTCGTCGTCCGCCTGCTCAGCCTCACATTTTCGACAGCAAAAGCCGTTCGGCGAGTTCACCTTTTCGTCGCGCGTGCGGGCGCACTTCGTGTGGTAGCCGTTCCCGCACCATTCGCAGAAATGTTCGCAGTTGGTTCGTTCGCACTGTACACAGGGGCGCAGCGTCTTGCTGTACATGACGAAATCGCAGATCTGGCAGCCGTTCGTTGCGAGCAACTTCTTGTTTGCTGACCACACTTTCGAGGACGCGACGCCGTCGAGCATCGTCGGGTTGCCGCACTGCTCGCACTCCTTCGCGCTGGACGAGGGAGTCGACCCTCCCGCGGTGCTCACGGATCCCGTGGGGGACGCGGACCCAAGCGCGGCGTTCGCCATCGCCACGCTTTCGGCCAGCGAGCCGCCGCTGGGCGTTCTCCTGGCCGCTTTCTTCGCGCTCCTTCGCTTCGACACGGCTGCTTTCCCGCCTTTGTGCTTGGGCATGCGACCCATGGACTAATGTGTCGCTCTCTCTCTCTCTTTCTCGGCCGATCGGTGGTCCAGGGACGACTTACGCTCGCATCCACAGACACACACAGACAGACAGACGCTTCAATGACTGGACTTCAATTCCTGGCGGTCGTGGTTACTGAGCGGAGCTGCTGGCGCGTGCTTGATGGGCTCTGCGGTGGCTGGGGATTTTTCGCAAGTGGCTGTCGCTTTCGGCCACAGCCCCACCCACTTGAATTTCACTTGGACTCAGGCTGGGGGGATGGGGCTGGGGCTAACCCCATACAAACTCCCCTATGTTTGTTTCTTCCCCGATCCAAAAACACACTCTCTCTCTTCCCTTCTCGCCCAAGAGGGTTTTTAAAATTCGAATAAACGGCAGGAAGGCGGGACCGCGGTTTAAATCGGACCGCCCCTAATATAAATAGCTTCCACTGTTGGATGCCAAAGTGAACCGCGATCTTCCTTCAACCACGCGCTTCTGCTTTGCACAAACAAACAAACACAGGCACCGCGGTCACTCATGTGTCACTAATGTGGAAGCTCGTGACACCACCACCCATCTCCCTTCGATTCCTGCGAGCTTCTTTGTGAGTTCGCCCGTCCTCCTTTTTCGTTCTTTGCGTTCTTTTGGGAAAGTGGATGCATTCACAGTCTCCCTTGAATTCTTTTCCGTGAGATCTGTTCTGGAGTTCAAGTTTAGTCACAATTCTCCATTTTTAGTACCAGCATAATCTGTATTCTTATCTCTTTTCTGTTTCGCCTGACTTGTTCCATTCCAGATGAATCAGCCACAAGACAAGGAATCCAACGAGAAAGAAATGAAGATCGGACGCAATGAATTGTGCTCTGCATACTTGGGGAAATGCCAGCCAGTTACATAGCGGCGCAAACACCAGAGCTCCTTCGCGTGCTCGTTGGTGCCGCATTATCGTCATCGCCAAAGGAACTTTCAATTAAGATTGGACCTCATTGCGCGTCACGCTCTCCACTCTCGCTCCCTGGGCCATGACGTCGGCGTCCGAGCCGCCACAGAAACATGCAAGTGTACCTGCTGTTGACGGAGCGCTGTCACAACCGGTCACGCATCTGAGAAAAAAGAAAAGCCACAAAACGAAAAACGGATCCATTCAGCGAAGTCCGCCAAATCGTGGGAGCGTGGGAGCGTCGAAAGACACCTGGGAAGTTTGTTCCCTACCGACGTAGCACCACTGATCGAGCCTCTGGCCCTTCGAAGGTACGCGGG